>VZZY01005134.1:0-42693 GCA_013400335.1 Eurystomus gularis | reverse complement strand
GGCCAGTGGCTGTTTTCCTGGTCCTGGCTCTGCTAGGATGTTGCATCACCACAGCGTGATCGCGTAAGAGTTCTTAGCTCTAACGCACTTAGCACTTTTCTCATTGCTGTAGTTTGCAACTAGTAAGAACTGTACAGTAGTGACATTTGCTTGTGGGTAGGAGGTGTGTTAGGGCACTTCGGGATGATCTGGATCCCTTCAATCTGGTGGTATAAACATGTTCATTCTGTTTGACCCCTGAGATTAGGGACTTATTGTGAAGAAGACGTAGAGGTAATTTTTACTCCAGCATCACTTGGTAAAAGTTTTTTTTCTCAGTTTTAAGCTTGCAAACTCAGAATTACTTCTAATTGATCTTTATAATAAATACCTAACATGTATTACTTAGCTTTCTGATTTTTTTCTGTTCTAAGTAGTGGAGACACAAGACTATTTTTGGCAATGAAGACTTTATATTATTAAAAAAACATAAAGTTGTTATGCCAAGTTCCAATTTTTATGAGGACATGTTCCTCCTTTTCCCCCACCATCGTCATCCTCTTATTTTACTGTTGATTGTTTGAGAGAATTTATTAAGAGACATTTTTCTCCTTCCATCAGTGATCCAGAAAGCCAAGCAGATGGTGATTCTCAGGAAATACTCAAACAGGCCAAAGAAGTGCTGCTTCAAGGACTGATTGATGAGAATGCTGAACTGCAGTGAGTAAACGGTGTTGTGATGACTATCTGAAAAAAATGAGTCTCTAAATTGTTCTTTCTTTGTTTATAATAGAAGAGTTGATCCTTAGAGGTTTTTAAAGCATTTTAATATAAACGAGTAACAGCGAGATAACATTTTTTCCTTTTATTCCAATAAATTAATTAATAAAATTGTGTCCCATAGAACAGACTTCTAAGCCGTGGAGAAGTTGTTTCAATATGTTAGGCCTAAATGTGCTAGAGTTTTTGAACAACAAGAAGGCCCTTGCTATATATAAACACACAAAAATAGGTTAATGTTGGAGGGTGTTAGTTTGTTTTTTAATTTTTTGGTGAAGTGATAGAATACGAGATCTCTGTGCTTATTCTCTTGTACCTCTCAAGAGGAAAACAACTCAACAGAAGTAGTTTTTTCAGAGTAAACATTTAATATCAGTCGAACAGCATAGAGCATAGTAGATGAAGGAGAAATTTGGTGGAATTAATGGAGGATCCATGGCATGAAAGGGTTAGTTTAGGGCTTTATAATCTTAGTGTGGTTTGTTGTGGGTTGTGTTTTTTTAAAAAGAAAAAAAAAAAAACTTGACTTTTTGGCTAGTGTTGTGTTTGTTGTTTGCAGGTTACCAATAATAACATTATTCCTTGCCTTTACAGATTAATTGTTAGAAATTTTTGGAGTGATGAGACGAGGTTACCCACAAATACTGTTGATCGCATGCTGTCATTGTTAAATTCCTTATATTCGGCCAAGATTGAAACACAGTACCTGAGTCTCATCACAAATTTTCTACTAGAAATGACAAGCAAGAGCCCGGATTATTCCAGAAAAATGTTTGAGCATCCACTGTCTGAATGCACATTTCAGGTGAATCGCAATGTGTTATCCTGTGTGCCACCATGTGACAAATTCTGTTCCTTAATGTAGTTTCCACTCAGACAAGAATGGTGTAGCAAAGGAGATTTTTGAAAGTGCATTTTGTACTCCATAGTTAACAGCTGCAATAGTCACGAGTTCTGCGCAGTATCAGAAGTTTGATGGTTTTGTCAGGGCAAGAATTGGGCTTCCTTTTCAAAAAGCAAAGATTTAATGAAAAGAATTTTATATATCAAGTATATCCGATGTATAGAGTACTGAAATACCTAAAAAAGACCGTAGTGGAGAGAAGCACAATAAGCACTATAAGAAAAATTGTGAAGTAACAGGAATAGTGCAAGAGCTGTAAGTCAATCCTCAGCTGACCAGTCCAAATTATTGAGCTTTTTTTGCTGAGCTATGGAGAACTTTTATATGTTTGGGTGCTTTTTTATAGTCAAGTTCTGCCCCTGTACCTGGGATGATGTTTTAAATTCCATACTTTAATTTCTGCAATCCTGTCCCAAAGAAGGAAGGCAAAAAGCCTCCATTCTTATTCTTCATCCTAAAATCTCTTTGTGTTCATAGGACTTTGTAATTGATTCCAGCTGGCGTTATCAAAGTACTGTGCTAACACCGATGTTTGTGGAGACTCAAGCCTCTCAGAGTATTCACAGGAATTTATCACAAGAAAGATCTCCTCCTGCTTCTGGGTCAATCAGTGGTCGTGTGAGGGCCACCCAACGGCAATATGAATTTACACCTACACAGCATGTTGGTAAGTACAGACCAGTATCTTCTGAATTTTCTTGTTTGCTATAGGAACAATTTAATTCTCTTCATTCCTGTTGTATATGAATTTTTAATGTGAAACTGTAAATGCATTTAATATTTTGTTTTCAGGGTTGGTTGGTTGTTTGGTTTTTTTTTGCAGGTGGTAGAAGTTCTTTTAATTGGCTAACTGGAAGTAGCCTTGACACGTTGGCAGACTATACAGTCCCTTCATCCTCTGAGTCCTTGTCTTCATCCATGCTGTTGGTTAACAAACGGACTGAAAAATTTAAACAAACAACTTTTAAACCAGTGGGGCCGGATTTTGGGAAAAAAACATTGGGTTTGCCTGGAGATGAGGTGGACAGCAAAACTAAAGGTTTGTCAGCCTTATGGTATTTTTATAGACCATCTTTGTCAGTTATTTGGCTGGCAGTCCATTATCATTTGGACAATTCGAATTGAGGTCAGCTTGAGAGATTGTTTCCAGGTGTGTGTGGTATTATATTATTATTAGCCAATCTTTGAATATATTTAGCACCTCTTTCATATAGGGAGCTACATACTTTTATGGAATTGACACAAATGCCATACTTGCCTTTGAGAGCTTAATAGAAATCTGTCATAGGGGGCAAATTTGTTCATGAGTTTTAGTGCCTTTCCCAGTATGATAGTTTGACCCTTATACCTCGTCCATGTGCTTACAGTTTTTATATAAATGGTTATTACCCCCTCACCTAAGAACAGCTTAATTTGTTTTAATTTGCCATCTTGTTGACAGGCTTTGCTTTGAGTTGTTAGATATGAGACTTCAGAGACTAGCTGGTAAGCTACTAAGTACAAAGATGATGTTTGTTGTTTATATGATGCTTTTGACATAAATCTGGAGTTTGCTTGAGAAAGAAAAAGTTATGGGCACGATCGTGTCTTCCCTAGGTATAGAAGGACGAGCAGAAATTCTAAGACTGCGGAGACGTTTCTTGAAGGACCAAGAGAAACTCAGTCTGTTTTATGCTAGAAAAGGTGTGGCTGAACAGAAAAGAGAAAAGGTTTGTCAATCTGAAAACGTTTAAAACCTTAAGTCCCAATGCCATTTGCAGTCTTGTACTTCATCTCTAGAAGTAACTTGGTGAAGAAGGGGTAGGCGTAAGATACTAGTTACTGCTTTAAGAGCTTTAGAAGGTTTCATCTGGAAATCACATTTATTTGTGCCTAAAGCTAAATGATGTAACTTAGCATGAGTGAGAAAAGAGGTGGGTGATCACTCTTCCAGTCTGTCACTTGATGTGTATGAGGTGATTTTGTGTGGTAGAGTCCCTAAGAGCTGTGGGAAGCTCTTTATGGTTGTCATCCGGGAAACTGGGAGCCTTAAAGCTGCAGTACTCCATGGAAATAGCTGGAGAGCATTATCTGAAGGTGAACTCAAAAATGTGATGGACTAATCAGAAGTGTTGCTAACTTTTAACCTGAAGGAATGTCAGTAATAGTCATTTGCTGAGTGTTTATCAAGGCCAGAAACTTAGTGCTCGGTGGGTTTCCTGGTTGTGTTATGTACTTACAATAAGTTTCAGTATCTTTAAGCTCAGTAATGGTTTTTCAGAGGTTCATGTTACTAAAAATAACATAAGTTATCTTCCAGAAATGGTAGCAGTTAGACCAAGAGCAAAGGAACCCAGGATTGAGAGCTGCCAGTTGGAGACACTCTTATAATTCTTTTCAGCTGCAGACAACTGTGTAAACAGAACTTATGCCTGGAAGAACCACACAAACACCTATTTTAGCCAATTTATATTTACTTGCAGGCTAAAGCTACCATTTCTTCCCACCCTGCAAGAGAGAACCTGTAAACGCATTCTGTATGACAGTCCAAAATGTGACCAACAAAACCCCCTGTGATATTCCACAATAAAAGGCCAGAGGAGACCATGAAAGCTGTCAGGACCCCTTAAACTTTTCAAGAGGTTTCTCGCACATAAACACGTGGAACTTGGTGGCTTGCGTTAATACTGTACCTGATAGGGTAAAACAGGAAAAAGTAGATCCTCAGCAAGAATGTGTTTGGAAATAGCTTTAGCAAAGTCCTGATTTCTCCCAGCATGTTCCTCTTGAAAGGTTTTGTTTTTTTTAATTCATCCCTTTGAAGTTGTGTAGAAGAAAATTGGGCCCAAACAACAAAATTACAGAGTTTACAGAAGAGAAAAAAAATCTTCAAGCTTTCTTCTGTTTCCCTCTTCCATTCCACCAATGTAAATATCCACTCATTGTCTGCTGGTTTAGCTGGTAATGACCGTGGTTAAACATAGAATCCTAGTCTCTAAACTTACTGCTGATTTCCTTATTGTGTACCAGTGCTATGAAAAGAAAGGAAGGCAGAGGAAGAGATAGGTTTTGTCTAATCTGGTAGTAGCTCTTGTTCAATTTAAGTGTATTCCTTTGAGCCTCAGCAGAAGGCAGGGCAGCTACTTCACGACAGTTTTATTATGGTTTGGTTTAAATTTTGCTAGGAATGTATTCTACCAGGTTCATCCTTCTTCCTTCCCCTCCTCATCCCACTGTGTGAAATAAAACACTCTGGCTTTAGGAACCTCATTTACTTTGCACCAGGGCCAGGCTGGGAACCATCGTATTATGGGCTACTGTGGCTCAGCTGGCAGGCAGTAACTTATTAAACCATAGCAGCTCACTAGCTGTCAGTCATAATCATTCTCTTAAAAGTGATTTAAATACTACTTGTGTGGAAGCAGGAACTGCAAGGCATTAGTATTAAAAGGAATGGCTGAAGTGAGTCTGTGAACAAGACTTTGGAGTTTTTCATTGAGTAAGATAATTTTTGTTTTAACAGTATTACAGATTTATAGAAAATATATTTGTTTAATATGAATAGCAAAAGTTTATGAGAGAAACACTTCAGAAATGCTCTTGCTTACTTTGTCTTATCTAGACACAGCTCTTTCTAAGTAATATGATTTTTTTTTTTTTTTAACATGAGCATGAGTTTTTTTTAACATTTCAGGAGGTGAAGTCTGAGCTAAAGATGAAGCATGATGCCCAGGTTACTTTGTACAGAAGTTACCGAATTGGAGACCTTCCTGACATCCAGATTGAATACTGCAGTCTCATTGCCCCTCTGCAGGGCCTTGCCCAGGTCTGTCTGCTTTTCAGAGGTCGTTTGTGAAGTTTTCTGTTCTTATAGGGAAAACGACATGTAGCTGGGCAACTGCTTTCAGAATGGACTTATTGTTTTCTCGTTAACCACAGTGATGCGCATTTAATGAGTCTGTTTAGAGGGAGTGCTTCTCCTACCCCTGGGCTGGTGCAGTGATGAGAGGAGGTGCCTTGTAGCTTGCCTCTCCCGAATGGTTGAGTTGAACACTGAGGACCTGAGACTTCCACTGTTGTCTATTGCCTCTGGTTCATCTGCTTGAGAAACAGATGGTGATGGTCTTTACAGACATAATTGCAAAGGACATCTCACTGTACAAAATAGCCATTTTTATTCTTTTGTATGGCTGTAATGGGGTTAATAAAAATACAAATTACGTTACTGTGGCTAAGACTAGACTCGAACTACTCAGTAAAACTGATCCAATATTCCCTTTTCTAGCCGAGAGCAGTAGAAACTGTGGTCTGAACCTATCCCATTTTACAGTGTTTGGGAAGTCACAGTGTTCCTGATTACCTTTGTATTTAATTTCTTTTGATGGTGCCTTATCTCTGTGTAAGAGGAGGAAGTGGCACATTCATGAGTTGTCTGAACGTCATAGGATGTTAGACCAAACTCCAGTTCCATGATAGACCAGGCTGCATAGGTTTATGTTGCACATACAAATGTGTTTCTGGTTGAAAAAAATGCCTTGAAAATCTCAGATGGAACTGTCTGTCTCTTTCTGTTAGCTGCCTCAATGTTAGTTCCAGGTCTCCATTGATGTATTGTGTTTTTTCCTGAAACCCTCTTCACTGGCAGTGGTGTCTGTAAGACACTATTGGGTGTCTGCTTCCTGTAGTGGAAATTAAGAATATGTGAATGTTGTAAATTCCATCCTCTCCACCAGCACTCTGGCCTGAAACAGACATTGTCTTGGAGTTTCTTTATGTAGAAAAATTAAGATGGGATTTGAATGGGTAGTACAGTAATTCCTGTCATAGGTGTGACGCATGCCAGACTAGTTATTCCGCTCCCAAAGAGTGTCCCCATAGGGATTAGGTACAGGGTGGATTGTATGTCTTACTTATGTATTTCTTTCTTTATTGTGTCACAGCAAAATTCAGTGACCTAATTGCTTTTGTTGTGGTTTACAGAAAGATCCAACGTTTGCCAAGCAGCTTTTCAGCAGTTTGTTTGGTGGAATTTTTCATGAAGTAGAAAAATCTAAAACTCCTTCTGAGAAAAAAGCCATCATCCAGAAACTCCTGAACGACTTCAATAACTTCCTGAGTATGAGCCTGTCTTACTTTCCACCGTTCATTGCGTGTATCCAGGTAAATCCTGATGTGTGGCATGAAAGTCGCTGAATATAATGCCTCTGTCTGAACGTGTGATAAATCCAGTCGTAGTGAGGGTTAAATCCTGTTACTGAAATTTAGACAGAGATGGAAAGAGGATTGTTAACCAAGTGGACATGTCAAGTGACTCTTGTTAAGGTGAACGAGGTAATTCATGCCTCTGAACTGATTTTTTCAGGTTTTCTACAATTTCTCATCTGTAGAGCTTGAGTCACCTTTTAATGTTTTAGTTGCATCAATAACAAGAAGAGACTTGATTTTAAATGAAAGCCACAAGAGCAATCGAAAGGGTTACATGGGTGTCATGTGCTTACCTTCCTGTTTCTGGGAAGTGCTTACTGAGGAATACTTTGATGTCTTGAGGATATCAGCAGCTGTCAGCCTGTTTGTTGTTAGCCTCTCTTCTTTATTTTTCAAGTAAGTCTCCTGAAATAGTTGGGGATTTGCAGTAAGTAGGGAAGGACTCGCTCTCACCAAAGGGTGAGTGGATGCACCACAGCCGTTCACTGGGAAGGAAGCACAAGCCTTTCTGCTGTGACAATATACTGACCTGGAATAGGTCATACTAGACGTCATCTTTTACCTCCATTTTCAGGGAGATTAAAAAAAACTTGTCCAACCACCTGTTACATACCCATTATCACTGTATTTCGTGTTTCTTGTCAGCTGTGTTCATCTTAGAATTGAGTCTGATTAGTAGCTCTCAAAATAATATTTTTCTGAGTGGCAGGTAACAGCCTCCTCTTTTTGTCACGGAAATGTAAATACTCTGTGACAGTAGATGTCATTCGTAATACAGGAGGAACGTCTAGTTTGGACTAGCTTTTAAAACCATGACAAACTTTGCTTCTTAGTGCTTGTATTTACACATCTGAAAAAATGTAATTCCTTGTTTACTTTTTTTTCTGTGCAGCTGCATGAAAGGTCAAATGTTATGAGGATTTTTCTGGGCTGTCTTGGTATTTTTCGAGCCAGCATCTCACAATAGCTAATCTGTTGATATTCCCTCTTGACATTGCATTTGTTGGTTCTCTGTCTTGATATTATTCTTTGTGTTGAGTTCTGCTGTCTGTTAGACCCTATTAATAACACTGTTGTGTTAGGCTACTTTTTTTTCTGAATAGACGTAAAATGAAGACTCAAAAACTAGGTAAATTATAATTAGTCAAAAGTACAGACCTTGCGAGAGCGTCTCATTGCCAGCCCCGTTCAATAACAACAGCAGCAGGAAAGGCAAGCCTCAGCATGTGTATTTGAGCATCCTACATAGCAGTGGGAGGAATTTCTTTCCCCAACTGGGAATAGAGTTCGTCTTGATCAGGAGAGAGCTGGGAGAGGGTGAGCGAGAGCACACAGTGCTGAGGTTGTCATTTGGCTCACAAAGGCTGTCCTAATGGTTTGGCCATTTGGAAATACAGCTTCTGTTTCCTATGTACCAACAGTATAATAAATACTAGCTTGTTTCAGAGAGGCTTCCTACTTCACTGCCATTTTCCTTCTAGTTCTTTTACTTTTTAGTCTTCCACAGGCTCAAGTCCCATCAGGAGAGTAACTTGGTGATAAAAAGACCTGGTTTATCTACAGGCATAATTTTAAGTTGAGTTTGAGGCTCTGGGATTGGCTTTCAGAACAGATTGAAAACCAGCTGAAATACTGAAGTTAAGAAAGAAGAAATAAAGAAGTTAAGCCCATGACAAAAGTTTACATAGGCTCCATAGAGATGCCTGGCCTCTGAAGAACATATAATTACCTTATAAATATTTTAGCTGTCAGGCCAGCTTGGGTGGCATTTGTCCTTGTCTTTGAATATGTGGTGCAAGTAAAGACAGAACTCATTGCGTATGGCGTAAGGAACATTCCCTCTGGTTTCGGAAGATAAGTGATCAGATAGTCACCAAAATGCACTTAAATAAAGATAACTCCTTTGATGTGGGACGATGTCTGTAAATTGTGAGTTGGGGAGGGTATTCATTCTCTGGATATACCATTATACTTGCACACTTTTTACACTTTTTCCTAGGCATTCCTGGGGCAGGGATTTTGGTCTTAGGTTAGCAAAGCTATTCTTAAGTTTTTAGATATTGCAGCTGGTGCTTGTGTCCATGACATAAGCCCAGAAAGTTGGCAGTCAGGGAGTAGAAACCACTAGTAGAAATTGCCTGAAGAGCAGGTGAAGCATCTGCTAAGCCCTCTTTGGAATCCACCCCGTCTGTAACTCAGGAAGCTATTGTTTTTCTCCTTTTTTGTTGAGTACACATTTATTGGTGTGACAGTCTCAGCTATACAAATTATGTAATGAGTTTGCTTATGCAGTGTTTGTGGTGGTTCCCATTTATCAAAGAAGTGTAGCTTGGGTGTTCTCACAGTCCCCTGTTGCAATTTCCAAGTAGTGATTTTTTATTTATTTTTTTTTCACTTAGTATACTTGAACATGCTGTGTTGCAAGAAACAAACTTTTGATTTTTGTCCTAAAACTCGGTGCTCTTTCTTGTAATGAAAGTTAGATTACCCCTCTTCCATGCTGTAGATTTGTTTTCCTCTTGTTTGTTTAAGATATTATTGCAACTTTCCTTTAGGTTCTTAAATGAGTAAAAACTCCAACAATGTGGCTTTAATAAACTCGTCTGCTACTTTCTGGATATATAAACCTGTATTTAGCAGAATTATTTAAGTATTTTAAAAAACCTTCAGGTAAAGAAGAATGTTTCCTTGAAAAGGAGGTTATTCTATAGGTGGACTAATGTTAAATATGATAAAGATCTGCTAGAAATATTGTCGTGTCTTGAAATCAGGCAGGACTAGATTGATAGAACGTTAAATGAGTCCAGTAGGAAGCTGTGGTGTGCTAAAACTGGGCAAGTGTCTGGACAGAAAGCTTCCAGCTCAGAGAAGACGTGGGGGTTTGTCATACCTCTCGCTTGTGGCAGGAATGCTCCACTCAATAGACTGCGTGAACTGCAGCTGTGGTGGAGCAGGTACCACGCTGTGGACCCTGAACTTGTCCATCTGCCTCTTCCCCACTTCCCATGTGTTTCTGTTGGGAGACTTGTCCTGCGCCCTGGAGACAGATGAAGTGGAGGGGTTATTCTCTGCTGTTCTCTGTCTGAAGAGCAGCAGCACAGAAGGAAAAGGTTCCATTTTTCCCCAGAGCTGGGAACTTCTGGAGATTTCACGGCTTATTTCCAAAGCTTACACTGTAACAGGAGGGATACCAAACATGATCTGTAAAAGGTAACTATTAGTATGATTTCAGACCAAGCAGACACCTGTTGGTTTTGTTTTATTTTATAGGAAGTGACTTACCAGCACCGAGAGCTGCTGGAGCTGGATTCAGCTCATGTGAGCACGAGCTGTCTTGCGAGTTTACAGCAGCCAGTGGGCATCCTTCTGCTGGAGCAAGCCCTGATGGCTCTGTCCCCTGTGGAGGAGCCCCCGTCCAAGCGGATGCGCGGGAGGACAGAGCTTCCCTCAGACGTGATCAGATGGATTGAACTTGCCAAGTAAATTCATGAGACAATTGACTGCCATTTAGGTTTGCCTTGTGATTAACTCTGCCTTTACGGGTTAGGGAATTTTTTTTTTAGTCTTTCTCTCTTTTAGAAATAGATAGATTTTTAATTTCTTGTCAGTTAATTACTGTACTGTAGTTAGACTTAACAGCTGTGCACGCTGATGATGCTGTCGGGCTGCTGGAAAACATCTCGTTCATTTCTTTTCAACTGCAGGAGTTTCCACAGTTCAGATATTACTCTACAAGATGAAGTTTATCTAGTTAAATATATATTTATGATCTTACATCAGAACTTTTTTTTAAAATTACAATTACAAGCAGTGTATTACTGCACTAACACAGTGTATTACTGCTTATTGAGTTATTAAGGGCAATGAACACAAACTTGAACACGTGAAATTCCACCTCAACATAAGGAAAAACTTTAGCGTGAGGGTGACTGAGCCCTGGAACAGGCATCCCAGAGAGGCTGTGGAATCTCCTGAAGACTTTCAAAACCCGATCCTGGGCCACCTGCTCTGGGTGACCCTCCCTTAGCAGGGGGGTTGGATGAGATGATCTCCAGAGGTCCCTTCCAACTCCTACCATTCTGTAATTCTGTGATTATTTTTTTAATAGTTTATGTTTGCATTGATATACCTCTGTTCAACTAATTTATGTATTTCCCTTTTCAATTTTACTAGGCTCTACCGATCTATTGGGGATTATGATGTCCTTCGTGGCATTTTCAGTGGGAAGATTGGGACTAAGGAAATCACACAGAAAGCGTTGTTGGCAGAAGCAAGGAATGATTATGCTGAAGCAGCTAAATATTATGATGAGGTAAAATGTCAACAAGATCTTTTTTGTTTCATAAATCTCTCGTAACTTGAAACTAATGAACCAAAATTAAGCATTTTGTGGAGCAGCGTATTGTTCAAAACATCCTTGTGTTTTGTTTGATTGATGGTTTGGTCTGTAAAGACATGGGAACGGATGAGCAGTCACGTTAGAGCAGTAAGCTGGATACTTTTTACTGTTTGTTATAAAGCTTCACACATGCACTCACCTAGGCAGACAAGTAAAATGCCATGGGCACACTACCACCCCAAACAAGCAAATGAGTTAATGGCAAAGAAAATCTGAGTTATAGTGGGTAGAAAATGAAGAAGGATCTCGTTAGCCTCCTGATAATGTCTTCACTCTTTAAAAATGCAGGTTTACTGAAGATGACTACCTGAAATGAATTTGTGTATACATACTGACAAGCTTGAATTTTCTGCATTTAGTGTTTATGTCACATTCTGGTAAATGGATAGAAAATGTTATGAGAGAGTGAATATTGTTAAGGTCCTGGTGATTTAGAACTGAAATTAGTATTAGATTTCAGCTGAGAGCCTTCCTCCACCTCAAATTCATTCCCTAGGCACTGTCTAAACAAGACTGGCAAGATGGAGAGCCAACAGATGCGGAGAAGGACCTCTGGGAACTTGCATCTCTGGAATGCTATGATCACCTCACAGAGTGGAAGTCTCTGGAGTATTGTGCTACTATTAATATTGATAGTGGAAAACCTCCAGACCTAAGCAAAACATGGAATGATCCATTTTTTCAGGTTTTTAAAAGTCACTTTGTTGGTACTGTGCTGTCTTTATCTCTGCAGGGATGTCCCACAGTAATGTGATTGTGGGTGGAAATCAATTGCATTATTTGGGTTACTTTTACTATGGAAATTAGCAGAAAGTCTGATATATAAAATAATTGAAGCTGCTGCTTATACGATGTTTAATTTTTACCTCGAGTTGATGGCTGATCTTATTGGCCCAGCTTTATCATCATCTTCTTCTTGGAGTGGTCTTGCTGCTTTTATCTCTCTTGTTTTGTGTTTTAAGAGTTACCAGACCCCTGGTTTTGAAACTGGTGGAATTTGCTAACAGCTTCTTGAGCTTATCTGAAAAGCCTGCTGTGATTAGTCAGCAAATTGGGAAAACGTTTAAGAAAACTGTTAAATTTGTAGTATTTATTTGATCTGCCACTAATAGCAAAAAAAAAATCATCATCTAATATTCCATCCCTAAAAATAAAGACTGTATTTTCACCTCGCAGGAGACTTACCTGCCCTACATAATACGCAGTAAGCTGAAGCTGCTGCTCAGCGGGGAAAATGACCAGGCTTTGCTAACTTTTATTGATGAGGCAATGAAGACAGAACAGAAGAAAGCCATCATAGAAATGCATTACAGCCAAGAGCTCAGTCTCCTTTACATCCTGCAAGATGATTTTGACAGAGCCAAGTATTACATTAGCAATGGCATGCAGATCTTCATGCAGGTAACAGTCTCTGCTAACTCTGATGTGATTTTTCTGTGTGAACTCATGGAACAATGACGCTGTTGTTGCTGTTACTGCTGCTAGATTATACTTTCAAGAGAAATACTTGCCCAAATACAAAGAACTCTAGGTGCTTTCCAGTCATGTGACAAAAATCCCTTTGAATTCATGGCCTGCAGTGACGAGAGGTGAGCCAGCCGGTGAAGTGCATCCTCCCATTTGTATTTGTTTTATTTTGCTGGTTTCATCTATTAGAAATTTTTCAGAGTAACTGTTTGTGTAGGTTAATAGCAGTTTTATTTCATTCATCTTTTCAGAAGTCTCCTGTCCCCAGAATGAACTTGAAAAGACTATTACATTGAGAAGTTACAAGTTCCATCCATTAGCAAGTTTTGATTAGATTGTAGGGCTATCCTAAAGCCTAGGACAGGGATTGCAGCTGGAATATGCCTCTATGCTTACCCAAAGCAGAGTTGCTCTCAAGATTACAGACTATTAAATTACTTGTAAAAGGTGGGGCTGTAGAGCATAATATATAGCAGCATCAGATAAATAGTTTATAGAGCACTGGATAGAACCACGCTGTAAATTCTGGATATGGAATCTTCCATTCTCTCCCTTTCTTTTCAGAGCTATTCCAGTATTGATACTTTGTTATATCAAAGTCGAATGACCAAACTGCAGTCGGTACAAGCTTTAACAGAAATACAGGATTTCATCAATTTTATGACCAAGAAAAGTAAGGGTTTGGGTTTTTTTCTTAAGCAATTTTCCTTTCATTGTGTTAAATATTCCTGGTTTCCTGAGCTTTGAATTTCTGTTTCCACACGTAGAACTTTGAATTTATGTTTCCGTGCTTAGACTGAACTCCTGTTTGAAGGAGCATAGGTCTGGAATTACTTCTTACTGTCTTCTTCACAGTAAGAACTACTACAGTCGTATAAGATAGGCTTGAAGAGAATTCTGTGTTCTATTGCAAAGTTTTATTAGCCTGGCTACTGTGATAAGAGTTAAGTATCTCTTTTAAAAGTGTAAGTAATAAACTGAGGTTTTTGTTGGGGTCACTTTTGGTAGCAAATAGTGGTTACAGAGAGAAAAGATGGATGTGGTATACAATTTATAGCTACTGAGGTAGACAGGAAATACAAATTTATGCACATAACCTGGATTAATATATTAAATTTAGTTAATATGAATATTTAGTTCATATTAAAAGGTACCTCCCCAGTAGTGATTCCCAGTGACAGTTGATATTGGTGTTCTTATTGAATCTGGTGTGCCTCAGCAATAAAAAAAAGCAATGTGATCTCGAAGTAATGCAAGTGGGTTGTTTTTTATTGCACTTTTCTGGTTTGAATGTTAGACCATGTTTGGTTTAGGCCTTTTTCACGCTGTTTGGATTTAGATGCATTTAAAGTATTCTTAATTGATTTCTAGGTAGCTTAGCTTCACAGGCTTCCCTTAAGAGACTTCTCAAAATTTGGACAAGCAGATATCCAGATGCTAAAATGGATCCTATGAACATCTGGGATGACATCATTACAAATCGGTAAAATGACATTCCTGGGTTAGGTTTAGTTCTGTCTGCCTGTTGAGTTCTGAGAGGTGCTTTTTCTAACCCTGCTTGTTTTCCTATGGGGAGTTGTTCATCCAGGGGCTGATTTTTTTTTTTATATATATATGTTTGTGGTTTTTTTAAATCATTGTAATAGCTTTATCAGTATAACTGGTTTTTGTGTGACTAACTTGTGATGAGAAGCAAAAGGAGGTTGAGAAATGGCCAGGGAATAAACTGTATTTTGATGGGGAAACATAACTGTTGGTTTAGGCATTTATTGCATTGGTGACTGTGCAAGCTGGCCTCAGCAGCCCTTAAACACAGCCGCTCGTAGCTGAGCAGATGAGCTGCGTTCAGCGCAGTGAAACACCACCCAAATGGCCAGTCTGGTACAAATGAAAATACTCACCTACTTTGTAGGCAGTTCCAAAGTTAAGGAGAGTACAAAATAAGCCCAGCCCTGTTACTGTCAGTGTTTCACATGGTTAATAGGAAAGTTAATGACCAGTGCTGTAATTAAAGACTTCTGCTGTGCCAATGTTGCTAGAAAGAACAAAGGCTCTCCGGAGAATCCTTTGGATTACCTCCGAAGAAGCTGGAAAGCTTTCTCAAATGTGGAAGTTTTCTGTCCTCCCCGTGGTATCCATCTTCATTCCAATCCATTCTTCCAGTGCAAATCCAGATTCTCTCCACTTCCCTGGGGGGCAACGTCTTCAACAGCTCTAGTGGTATCCACTGTGCTCTGTAATTTATTATATTACCTCTGGGTGTCAGGAAAGCATGGCTATGGAAGAGCTTGTTGCAGCTAAATATTAGGCAGAGTACATGGTATGGCTTACTCCTTTAGGAAGTCTCAAAACATTTCTGACTTGAAGGGTTCTCCGTGTCTTAATCACTTACACGTGCTTTTAGAAAACCTTCCTCTCATCTGAAATCAGTGACAAAGGATGTGGCAAGCCCCACTCCAGACTGCAGTGCGATCCTCTGTGTGGAATAGCAGTCTGCATAATGAGAGATGCTATTAAATTAGATAGGACTAGTTGTAGAATGGAAAGGATTTAGCATTAATTCATGGCGATTCCCTTTCCAAAGCTGAGTACGGTCACTGGTCTTTTCTGCAACACAGATTTCAGTGTTTACACGTGTTGGTGTGATATACATTTGAATTGCAGGTTGACATAAAATACAGCCTGGCACTTACACCGTTTAATGGACTCCTGTTTGTTTGCACTTCTGTCAAGTTGGAATGGAAGCTGTGGCTTGGTGAACTTAGAGGTTGTAGCTAAAGAACAAACTAGTAAAAAATCCCACTCTATTATGGACGCTTTCTAATACTTTATCGTGTCAGTTCCCGATGCTAGAACACTCTCAGGGTCAGCCTGTCCCTGGTTATGGCTTTCCAGGCCGGGGACTGTGTTTCGCCATTGCTAAAGGTGATCACTATAGCACGCGATTTGCTCTCTGCTTTGTTTGCTGTTAGGCAGATCAACACTTTTGAATGTTCGTTCCCTTGGATGCGTACCAGTGTGACGTGTACTCCTGTTGTCGTTGTGCAGGTGTTTCTTTCTTGACAAACTGCAGGAGAAACTTCTCTGTGATCAGGCAAATGATAGTATGGAGGTGGATGAAGAATACGGTGCTGGTGACCAAATGGAAGTGGATCAACAGGGTGAAGACATTTACTCAATGATTAAAAGCTGCAAATTTAACATGAAAATGAAGATGATAGAAAGTGCCAGGAAACAGGTGACTGTACAGTCTGATACCTTCCAATTTTGTGAGAAAATGCATAGAAGCTACAGCTGGAAAAGCCTCTTAGGTGGTCTTGGGCATCTTTTTACCAGGGCAGACCTTGTCCCTTTTTGATCCTGCTGTCCAGGATCTTTTGAAAGCTCAAGAAAGTCACTTCCACAGCAAAAAAAAAACCCAAATGGATAAATGCTAATTACAAACTTGATGATAGTTTGTCATCACTGGAAATGTGCCTGAAGGCCCCTTTGATCCACAGATGGTTTCTGACACTCTAAGGGGCAGATAGATAAAGTATCTGAAATGCTTCAGTCTTTAATGGAAGGGATGCTTGCAACCAAACATGCTTTCTCATTTACAAATAGTCTCTTCTGCACAAGAAAACAAATCAAATTCAGATTAAATCAATCATTTTCTTCCATCAGCAATGATGAAACATTTTATGATTTAATTTTTTTTTACAGTTTTCATTAGCGCTGTTAGGTTAACACGTATAAAGAACTAAAGCTAAGTGACTTAGAAATTTTGTTTTGGATCTGGCTGTTTGAATGACTGAATCATAGCTTTCTTTCATGAACCTTCAGTGTTTCAAGCTTCAGACAGGGTGAACAATATTTAAGTCAAGGTCTTCATCTTCTGAGATGCTCCATAAATCTGCAATCAGTGACAGGTTTATTTTCAGCACTGTAATAACCAAATACAACGTTAGTGCTGTGTTGACTGTACGCTCTTAAGGGAGTAAATGAAAAGTAAGATTTCCTTTAATGTTACTTACATGAAATTTCTCATCAAAACACAAACACAAGTGATTTGCTTAATGGTATCATAAACCAAGTTAAAGTTACATTCACCATATGTGTTTGTACTGCAGAACAGTTAATACCTGTTTAGTCATGCAGATAGAATTGTTTTAATTTCCTCAGTTTGTCAAACCTTATTTTTCTTTTCAAATTTCTACAGTAGCACAAACCTGGTTTTGAATATGTGACCCTACAAGCAGTGAACCTCTCTTGATCTTACTATAGCTTTACTTGTGTCGCCTAAATCTTCTCATCCCTTAATTTGGTTGCAGAAAGGTTTTATTTCCCCTTCAGATACATTATCTGAAAATTTTGTCTTAATCTGAGTACAGAGCAGCTTCTCAGTTGCCAAGAAGCTTCTGAAAGACCTACGCAAGGATGCCAAAGCGAGGGAAGACTGGCTGGTGAGGTGGAATTACGCCTATTGCCGCTTTGTGCACAGTTGGAGCCGGAATCAGAGCTGTCCTGAACGCGTGCTCTCAGTGTTAAAAACCATCTCCCTCCTTGGTAACAGCTTTCTCTTCGCTTCACATAGTTTATTATACGAAACTGCTTTGTTGTCAACTTACCAACTCTGTTTTTGAATTCCAACAGAAGATACCAAATCTGACTACCTTAGCAAGAACATTACGGCCTTCCGAAACCAAGATCTTCTTCTGGGTACTACGTACCACGTCATGGCCAATGCTCTTAGTCAGGATCCAAGATGTCTTGAGCAAATCGAGGAAGAAAAGGCTGGAAAAATATCATTGCTATCAGGAGAAAGTCTTGATAATCCTAGAAAGGTAAATGAGAGGGGAAAAGCTTTCAGGTATTTCAGTATTGTAATCACCACTTGAATAGGTAGTGATGGACGTGACCGAGAATGTGAAACCCATCTGCTACTAGCAGTGATCCGTCCAGGAACACCAGCGTCAGGGGAAAAAAAAAAGCTGTGCTCGCTGTTTTGTCTGGTTTTTGCTCTCCTGGAGTTTTGCACCACTGTAGTCTTTTTAATTGGGAGAGTGTTCTTGTGTTTTTCTGTTCCTGCATTTTCTGTGGAGGGGAAAGACATCGTGGCACCTGCGTGCACGTTGGCAAGGCAAGGCTTGGGAACAAAGAATATCTTATTTCAGCTGGGCATTTCTGACTTCTTCATGCTGTCAGACTATCTTATTTCATAAAGAGTTTTACAACACTGATAATGACACTGATACACTTACTTTGTCTAAATAATTTTAGTGATAGAGAAGAGGGGGGTTTTTAAGACCAAGCATTTGCAGGTCATCTTTGCCCGTTTTGGGGAGGAGTGCATTTGAAGAGTACAGTGACAGATGGTGCTGCATCTGAAATCGTGTCTTTTGTCAGTTGTCCCAGATGCTGTGGCACTGACTTCTTGTCTGTCAAATGAGTGAGAATTGGAAGTACCGCTGCTGACTTTTTTCTTTTCATTCCTAAAGACCCTTAGATATGAACCATATCAGCATAAAACAGCAACAAAATTGCTCTTAATTTATGTTTTTGTGGTTATTAAAGAAAAGCAGATCAGTAAGAGATTCCTGTGAAAAAGGTATTAAGTTTTCAGGTGTGTGGAAACTTGAGTAAAACCTTAAGCTTCATTTATTAGCTTATTATTAAGAACATTCTTCTTAAGGAGATCTAAAAGGTGAGCATAAGTGCTCTTCTGTGTCAGATGAGTCAGATTACGATATCAGATATTTCTATAAGATTAAGGAGTTTAGCCCTAGTTTATTTTAGGATTAAGCAGTACTCTGACCCTGGTAGTTTCCCTCTATCTACCTGAAATTCAAACTATTTAATTTCGGTTACAGCATTTCTCAGTTGTTCTAACTTGTTCTGCAGCAATTCTAGGTATTGTTTAATAACTACAATAGCTACAGCCTGAGGTTGATAAGCTTGTTGGCAATATGAGAACACATATACTTGATTTATAAGCATTCAGTTGTAAAGGAGCTTCTCAAGTCCTCCTCTGCATGAGCTGCACTAGAAGTGTATGGTCAATGTGACTATGTTTGTCATGGGGAAAAAGACATCGGATTTGAAATAGTTTGATGCGTGCTTTTCTTAACACAAATTCCGAGTGTAGCTGTTATGCAGATGTTACAAATATGTCTTAATGGGAAAAAATAGCATTTTTTAATTGTTTTCTGTTAACCGTTTGCAAAAAATCTAGTAACATTAACTTCTAACAGTTAATGCTTAACATTAACAGTTAGAACAGTTATAAAAATTCCACACAGCACGTCCAAAGGCTAATTTAAATTAAAAGTGTGTTTTATATTTTTCTGCTGAAAGTTGTGGAAATTAAAACTCTGGAAATCACTGCTAGAAATAACATCCCAGGTTTTTTTTCCTTTTGTATCATCTGTTCAAAACTCCTACAACAGTTAAAGTTTTATCTACTCAAGACTTGCAACCAAGCTCCAGTTTCAGAAAGAACTGTCGAATGTTAACGTGTCTTTTTTTGTCTTCTGGTTGAATCTCAGGTATTGGCAGGTCTGAACAGGAAGGCTTTTCGGTGTTTCGGCAGTGCCGCGAGGAAGTCAGAAGAGGAGGTGCAGTCCCACTCCATGGAACATGTAGATGTGATGGGAGTTATCGACGCATATATGACTTTGGTCGGTTTCTGTGACCAGCACCTGCGTAAGGAAGAGGAAGGCTTGCTTGGTTAGTCGGGATTTCTCCTAAGCCCATGAGGTGGATTTGTCTGCAATATGTGAGCTTTTACAGAAGTTCTCCCTCAGCAACAAAGCTTGAAGTGGAACAGTTTGTCCTCTGGTTCAGCAGTATTTATATTGCTCTCTTTTCCCCTCAGCTATTACTGCTAGCTTTGGTACTAGTGAATCACCCATCGTCTCCCTCTCACATGTGAGGAATGTATCATATCCAGCAGATGCTTCCCTTGTTCCTTCGCAGACCACAGCAGTGCTGTATTTAAAGCGGGCAAGATACCAGCAGCGATGCAGCTTCCTGATAAAGCTAATCCTTGCAGTCCCCAAGTACATGTGTTGCAGATGTGTGCAGTTCAAACAGATGGGAAGGAGAACAAAGTGAAAATACTAAATACACTGAAAAAAAAAAATTACTGAATTGTAAAGTTGAATGCTCCAGATGATCAAAGACGTGGAACAAGCGATGGTGTTTCCGATAATTCTTGTTTAATGTCTCTTGGCAGAAGTCGACACTGCAGATCTGCAGCTATTCCCAGCTATTGTGGTGGAGAAAATGATAAAAGCTTTAAAACTGAACTCCAGAGAAGCCAGGCTGAGATTTCCTAGACTGCTGCAAATAATTGAAAGATATCCAGCAGAGACATTGGGTCTAGTGACACGAGAGGTTAGTTGCTTCCATTTTCCTGGCGGCAAATGTTGCTATAAATTGAATTTAGAAGGTGGGGGTGGAGGTTGGATGGATGCAGAGGTTAGACTGGTAAGTTTTGCTTCAGGTAAATCAGATAAATGTTATCCCATCATTGTTCCTTGTCTTTTCTCTAACTTGTGGAGACTAATTCACGTGGACAGAAACATTTTTCTTAGAAGTTTAACTTTTTATCATTATTCCGATTCCAAACATCTGTTTGAGAGCTGCTGGAGAAAAAAAGCTGTGTGGTTTTGTTTCTTTTTATTTTTCCCCTTCAGAACAATCTTATGAGGGCTGATAAAGGTGGTTAGTGAGGGTGAGGAATGCATCTTACTTCTGTAGGCTGAGCTTCCTGTATGCAGGAAGCCAGCAGCTTTTCCAGACTCATTTTCCACGTTTCCCACCTCTCCCTCTCTTGCTTCACTTCGGAAGTTTACTACGGCTTCTTCTTCATGCTTTGTATTTCCCATTTCCTCCTTTCCACAACCTGTCCCTCCATTGCTGTTCCACGGCAGGATTCTGTGAGCCATGCTGGCTTCCCTGCTGTCATGGGCCAGATGAGCTGAGAGCTCCTCTGTGACTCATGCCTGTTCTTGCCTTGACCTGCCCGCCTTTTCAAGCCCATGTTGTTGTGCTGGTGCTCACAGAGCGCCAGGCTCTGTCAGAGGAAGAACTTGAGAGAGACAGAAACACAGCGTGATTTATCCCAAGAAACCGAGAAAGTGGCAAGAACGGCTGAGGTGTGGCCACAGTGAAACTGTGATGGTTCAAACAGACACCTCGTTCAGGGGACAAATCTTACCCAGAAAAGGAATTTACCAGGCAGTTCTTTGTCCTCTCATCTGTCTTTCTGTGAGAGCAATACTGGCAGTCTGATCCTAAACTCTATTAGAGAAGTAGGAAGGGATGAGACAGGAAGAAAGGAGTTGGAGTCTGGCCTCTGGCTATCACAAGAGAATATGTTGTAGTACTTTCAGAAGTTAAAAAGTTTTAGAAGGGAAATGAGCATGACATATATTAGAATCATAGAATGTTTTGAGTTGGATGAGACCTTTAAAGGTCATCTAGTCCAACCTCTGCTGCGGTGAGCAGGGACCTCTTTAACTAGAACAGGTTGCTCAGAGCCATGTCCAACCTGACCTTGAATGTTTCCAGGGATGGGACATCTACAGCCTCTCTGAGCAACCTGTTCCACTGTTTCACCATCCTCATTGTAAAAAATTTCTTCCTTCTATCTAGTCTAAATCTTCCCTCTTTTAGTTTAAAACCATCACCTCTTGTGTTATCCTATTGTCCCCATCTTTCTTATAGGCCCCCTTTAAGTATTGAAAGGCTGCAGTGAGGTCTCCCTGGAGCTTTCTCTTCTCCAGGCTGAACAACCCCAACTCTCTGAGCCTTTCTTCATAGGAGGGGTGTTACACCCCTCTGATAATTTATGTGGCCTCCTCTGGCCCCCCTCCAACAGGTCCATGTCTCTCCTGTGCTGAGGACTCCAGAGCTGGATGCAGTAGTCCAAGTGAGGTCTCACCAGAGCAGAAGTAGAGAGGTAGAACCACCTCCCTTGAGCTGCTGGCCACACTTCTTTTGATACAGCCCAGGATATGGTTGGCCTTGTGGGCTGTGAGCATGTTGCCAATTCATGTTGAGCTTTTCATCCACCAGTATCCCCAAGTCCTTCTCTGCAGGGCTGCTCTCAATCCCTTCATCCCCCAGCCTGTATTGATACCAACAATAGCTCTGACCCCGGTGCAGAACCCTGCACGTGGCGGAAGTGCTTTCCTGAAATTAGTATCTGTCAGCAAACCCAAATCTGTTTGAAGGAAGGACAAAGCTGGTAGGAGTTCCAGTGTTCCCTTTCCTGCTTTTTTTTTTTTTTTCACTCAAATCAAAACTTCAACTCAATGGTGTTTGAACTATCCCTTCAGATTTTTTACTTGTTTGTATGTAGTGATCAAAAATTACTATATTGCATCTAGACAGAAAAGCCACAAGTTTGAGTACAACGCCTTATCTTGACCAACAAACTGTGAATCTTTATAACGGAAGACCTTAAGCAGCAGCAGTGGTGATGGTGGTAGTAGTAGTAGTAGTAGTAATAATAATAATGAGATCTCTGCTTCATTGTGGGTGTTTCCTACAACCTAGCTGACCTTCTGTGTTTCCTTTTCTGTCTGTCAGGCTGGGCCACAGAGCTGTTTTGTTTCTTTGCTATGTCTGGTGTTTTTGAGGAGGACCAAAGCTGAAAGCAGTGTCTGTGTCTTTGCAGCTTTCTTCAGTTCCCTGTTGGCAGTTCATTGGATGGATTAGCCAGATGATGGCACTACTTGACAAGGATGAAGCAGTAGCTGTGCATCATACTGTTGAAGAGATCGCAAATACCTATCCCCAGGCAATCATCTACCCTTTCATGATCAGCAGTGAAAGTTACTGTTTCAAAGATACTGCAACTGGTTCTAAGAACAGGGAGTTTGTAGAAAGGTGAATTTGCAATCAGAGCAGCTCTTTTGTATGTTTTTTATCGAGGAGTGGTGAGATTTATTTATTTTTCCTAAACAAACGCTTTTCTTTGGAGGGCAGGAGGAACACTACAGGGTAATCCCAGGCACTCACTGTATGTTCATTTAGAGGCACAGGAAAAAAACAATACTTAAGCTCTCAGTATTAGACATTCTCAGATTGGTGACCTGAATACTTTCTGAAGTGTGGGGGTACTTGTAGTCCCCAGGCTGTGGGAAGTTAGGCTTTTTCTAAGATAAATCAAAAAGACCACAGAAGGGCAACCCCTTTCTCCACGTAGTTCTGTGGTAGCCAAAGTTTCTTCTTCTTTCTTCTGCTCTGCTGAGCTGGAAGGAAAATGTGGTGCTCGATTATGCTCTTACTGTAGTAGACTTCACAGCAGTGAGAGTCAGCACCTGTCAGAGATGAAGATGAAGCTTGCTTGGACTTTTACAGTCTTTCTAATACCAAGAGAAAGCAGATATGTGTAAATAGAATAGATGCTCCCAACAGACTTCAGAGAAGGCCAGTGAAATGGATGCACGTTATCTTGGGGAACGACAGCTCTTGGTTGTGTTCTTCTCTGCTTATTCAGTGTGCAGCATGTGCCTTCCTCTGCAAGCCTTCCCTTGCCCGTTTTGCCATGCAATAAAACTTGAGTTAATCTCCAGGCAACAGTCAGCTTGTATCACACAGTGCTGTAGAACCACTAATACAAGTTTAAATGTCTTTTTGTCTTTCTTTTCAAATCTCTGATACGTTTGCGAAATTTCTTTGCTTAAAAGGAGAAGATAGCCTTGTGCATCACAAACTGTGTCGTCCTTGAATAACTGTCATGACAGCACGAATAGTCTGGTCAGTGCCCATCTCTGCTGCAAGTATGCTTTCCCCTGCACCATCAAGCTCCTGTTTTCATAGTGGGACATTTAATTTGGGAGCTGCGTGGTGAGGACAGTCAATATATTAAGAGCCATGCAGCCCAAGAGAAAATTCTGAGGGAGTCCTACCTACCTACCCTTAGATGATTTTACCAGATTGTTGAGTATAGCAGACAGTCTGGACCATTGCTTATCTGCAGTGATGATGGTAGTTCCTGTTGCGATATGATGCTCTCTTTTTTCTTTTAAAGGATCAAGAATAAGTTGGACAGAGGAGGAGTAGTTCAAGATTTTGTTCACTCTCTGGAACAGCTCTCTAGTCCCATAATGCTTTTTAAGGTAAAGTGGTTTTTGGGTTTTTGTTACTTTGTTTGTTTGTTTTATTTCTCCCCCTTCCCTTCATTCCTCACCCTCTATTTGGGAAGGAGAGTTCTGGGTGGAGCCCCGCAGTTCGGTTGACACCACAGCCACAGGAAGCGGTTCAACCCAGAACCAAAGGGTGATGATGTCGAGGTGCTGTCAGCAGCTTTGACTGGTGATGGTCTCCTTCCCCTGTGCCAGCTGCCTTTTTTTGCACTACCCCTTTTCAACTTTCTCCTTTAGGGAGTCTCTACCCTTTCCCATGGTCAGTCTTCCTCAATCGTTCTGAAACTATCACAGAATTATCATTTGTGGCCACCTCTATAATTTCTGTTTACTTGTGTTCTTATGCATTTTCCCTGCTCTCTGCTGGGCTTCCCTGTCTATGTTCTGACCTTGTTATCCAGAGGATTCCTGTCTCCTGTTTGGTACCACTCCTGGCCCCACAGAGGTTTTCTTAGTTTGCACTAAACGCTGTGATAGTCAACGTAATTATCTTAATAAAGTATAAACATTATATCAAGAGACAGAATGAAAGGGAAACATTTCCATAGCCTTTTCGTTGCTCTTTTCATTGTCAAAAGACAAATTAATTAACTGTTGGTAAATGCAGTAACTCAAATGCAATCTGAGCAGATTAATGTAGAGCAAGGGTCAGTGAACTTTTTCTCAGTACTCATCTGTTTCCTTCTGTTTGCAGGACTGGGTTGAGGATGTCAGAAACGAGTTGGTAAAAACTCAGAGAAATAAAAATAAGCTTAAGGAAATGTACGAAGGAATGTACAAGAATTTGGGAAGTTTAGAGGCTCCTGGCCTTGGATTGCTGAGGAAAAGGTTTATTCAGGTATGTGTGATTACCGAGTAGTGGCATTGTGTGATTTTCTAGAAGACACTGGAAATTCAGAAAAGGGGACAAGATCACAGCTTTTACAAGTACTGCAGGACTTAATAAGACAAGAGATCACGTCAGGAGTGCAGGACTGGGATTTCTTTGCTAGAAGCTATGGAGTTATTAGATTTAACTTCCACCTCTGACTGTCCTGCAGGACTAAACATTCCCTCTCAGCTCCTGCCTCCCCTGTCCTGCACACTGCCAGTTTCTCAGGGCCTGGGTGCCTCTGACCATCTGTGAACCTGCACAGGAATCTGGCCTTGTGTTTTTTTCCTTCTGCCAAGGATGTATGAGTACTTAGAGGATTTTGCTATATTATGCCACTCAAATTTGCTGCTGATACAAAGTTATTTAGGGGAAGTTACTCAGAAGAGTTACAACTATGAAGAATTACAGAAAGAACTTCACAAAACTGAGACCTAAAATAGTGAAAGTCAGTGTAGAAAAATGAAGTGATGCATGTAGCAAAAAAACCCCAGATCTTAGTTTCACATATAAATTCTTCGGGTTTGAGCTGAATATTGCAATTCAAAAACAAAATATTGATTTCTGATAGTTCTGTGAAAACACCAGCTGTGAATACCCAAGAGCAGTCAAGAAAGAAAGGCGGCTGTTAGGCATTCTTAAGAATACAAGAAAAAAACCATGGATTTATACGTTGACATAGCAGCCTTCTCTGACTCTTGCTTCTTGAACACCGTAGTCCTCATCCACAGTTCTCAATGTAAATATGATGCAACTGGATGAGGTTCAGAGCGGCAAGAATTACCGGAGGTACAGAGTAACCTCTGCACAAGAAGCAACTTCAGCATTCCTCTCGTTGGAAAAGACACAATGAAGCCAGGTTCAGTAAAGCTCTTGACATCAGGAGTGCCAAGCATGAAGTAAATACTGTATGGAAGTGGCAGGTTCAAAACAAACAGGGAGAAGTGTTTCCTCATTCAGTAGGCACTGAAGTGCTGAACTCCTGCTGCAGGGTATTATGGATGTTTTCATGGGTTCGAATAGCAAGCAGACAATAGCAAGGGGAGGGTGAAAATTCTTTGAGAGCTTTTACACACAAACGCACATTTCTGGGTGCAGAAATCCCTGAGCTGCAAACTGTTGGAGGCCAGGGGAGTGACGCTGCTGTGGAAGCCAGGCTGCATGCTTGTGCTGTACACACACAGCCCCATGGCCAGGGCTAGGGCGATCCAGGTCTCGCCTACCTGGCCATTCTTATGTCATATTAGCATTAGAGAAACTTACCCGAGTGTCTCTAGGGAGATTCCTTCCCCATGAGCAGGGAAGGTGGAGGATGAGAGTAAGGTGGAGTTGGGAGGAGGTGAGGTGATACAGCAGCTGAAAGGGCAGTTGGGAGCCTAGGAGCATACTAGCCCTTTGAATATGTTGCTGCGAGATAAGCTGGGTCTCTGATGATAATGGCTTTAAACTTAAGGATATGGCGATAAGAATTTGCAGGATGTGCCGCTGTTGGTGGGGGCAGAGGGAGGGGAGCAGCTGTGGGTTGAGCCATACAAGAGTACAAGTGCAGCAAGGGACCTGGCAGGCAGGACAGAGGTGGTTGTTGGGATGGTTTGTGTGCACTTTGGCCCACTTAAAAAAAATCCATGGTTCCTGAAAAATCTGGGATGTGCAGTAGGAGAGGATGCTGCCAGTAGTGCTGGTGGGTTTTTAATTGTTATCGAATCAACCAAACAGGGAGAGAAAAGGAAGGGAGATGCTGGAAGAGGGGTAGCGGGATGTTCTCCTCTGTTGAAGGGAAGAAAGAGAGCAGTATCCTTTCACACACTAGCAGCTGCAGGAGAAAAGGGTCAGGGCGATGGTGCACAGGCTCTGAATTCTTTGCCTTCATGAAGAAACAAAGTGTGCTGTGAGGGTAACTGTATAGTTTCTAGTGTCCTTGCTGGAAAAAAAAAAAAAAGTTGTATCTCTTGACTGACACATAAAATTGGTCTAATAAGTGGAGGACTTCAGGCTTGTAACCTTCATATGTATCGTTTATGTACAATTTCAGTTGTAACTTTAGCAATCAGAATCTTGCATTTATTTTTAACATGAAATTCCAGTAATGCATAAATTAAACACTGTTGACTTGTGTTAGTTAGAATACAGTGTTAAGGCTATTAAATATTTGCTGCCTCCCATTTTAAAAGAAGTCAGAGATCAGAACAGAGAAAGCAATCATCTGATCGTCTGGAAATGTGAGAAAGTGAGAAAGATGTTGACTGTAGCAGTCTCTTCTTCAGAAGGTTAATATTTGCTGTGTTTTCATTTACTTCAGTGAAATAGCTGTGTCCTTCATAGCTTGGGAGAAAAATGATCAGGCACTGAATAAACAAGTGAGCTTGCATATCTTTCCAAGCCATTAATACCAGCGAGGTCCAAGAGGGGACATCTGTTTTTTCTAGAACCTTGAATTATGAACACAAGAAGTCAAGTCAGTTAACTACTTGCAGATAGTACTCACTTTGTTTCTTAAATGGATCCGTATGAAATGTATTTGTACTTTTCCTTTATCAGGGTATTTAAAATCCTTTAAAAATTTTATTTTATACCTTTTACATCCAAAATTATCTCAAAGAAAATCACAAGTAATAAATGTGATATCAAATAAAGTTTACATTGATATTTTCTAATCCCCCAAAAAATTATCTTAATTTGCAAAGCTCTGTAACATGCATTACATATACATATATAATATATATTTTGATTAGCAAAAGAGGTGTGTATGAAATCAGCTATGCTGTATGTGCTTGCTCTGTAGTATGGTTGCTGCTAGTTTAAAAAAACCCAAAGAGCAACCAAAAAATGAAAAAACCCACATAAAAAAAACCCAAACCCCAAATCCAACAAAAACCCCACACCTTCCCTAAAGCACAGAGTATTGATATTTGAAGGAGAAAAAAGATTAGCCAACCTACCCATGTGTTGGTTTCGGGTTTTTTTAAACCTTTTCTAAATCAAACAGTTGAGGAGTTTTGGGGGTTTTGTTGCAGCAGTTTAAAAGTGTGATAACATCTAAAGACTGGGGCATCAATTAAATGTTGTGATAGCAATCGTGTATTTGGATTCATGATGGAATTTGTATTTCTTTAGCAGGTACAGATTTAATTAATTGTATTTAATATTTCACTTGCTTGTCTGAAATTCTGTAAGCAGATGAGGTACGCTTATTAAGATCAGTAAAGGAGCATTATTGATATGCTCACCCAGAATCCAGCTGCAGCTGGAAGAGGTAAAAAGGGAGAAGCTTCTGGTTTTGACACTACAGAAAGGTTTATGATCTAATTGTTCAGATCTTTGATATCAATGATTTGGAAGTATGTAGATATTTCTGTGGTGATAACTGGTGGATCTACCAAACAGGCTGTGAAAAGGTTCTGATAGACTAGAAATAATGGAGAATAAAAGAACAGAAGTGGAAGGATGAATAATACATTTTAGGAGCTCAGATGAAGCTCAGCGTGTAGATAGGAAGGCACCGTTCTGGTGTTCTTGGAGCGTTCCTAGCACTGGCTTAACAGAGTTCCCTCCTGTAAATGAACCTCAGGCTTTTGGGAAGGACTTCAACCACCATTTTGGAAAAGGCGGTTCGGAACTGTTGGATATGAAGGCCAGCGACTTTGAGGCGATTACAACTTCTCTCCTCTCAGAAATGAACAAAAACTATAAAGAACCTGGAAACCTGAAAGAATGTTCACCGTGGATGAGTGAATTCAAAGCTGAGTTCTTAAGGAACGAGCTGGAGGTTCCTGGTAAGTTCCCTTTTAGTGTCAATGGTGAACTGTCCCTTACAAGAAGGTTGCTACTCTTGAGCTCTACTTCTCATGTTGGCTATTATGGCTTATTTTTTCATTTTCATTTTCATTTCAGATTTCATCTGAAATTGCTCTGTTCATTCACCATCTCTTAAATCTGTTCTTAAGCTGGAGTCCTGATTTTTAAAATTGTATCTCAAATTGTATCTCTTACCTAAGAACTGAATATTATTTTTAAAGGACTGACTCCAAGAAAATCTGATATATAAACTTAATACATGTTTAAATCTAGTTCAGAAGGGATGTGTCCTTTGAAACCATTAAGAGCTGCAATTCTAACAGCTTAGCAAGGAAAGAATATGATAAAATCTTATCATGTGTGTTACAGATTTTTATGCATTTTAAAATATTTTCTTCATACTCATAATTTTGCCAATTTGCCAAAATATTTGGAAGTGTGTTCTGTTCTTAAACACATTTAATAAAAAAATCAGTCTGCATAACTTTTTTCTTTTTATTAATTTTTTTTTTCCCACTACCACTTCAGGTCAGTATGATGGAAAAGGGAAACCACTGCCAGAGTACCACGCAAAAATCTCTGGATTTGATGAACGGGTATGTTTTGTATATATAACTGAGTAATTTAAGTTTGTATACCACAAAAACCTGTGTGGTATAAATCTATGTCCATGTTCAATCCAAAGAATTTGACAACAGCAAGGTTGTTGCTTGTGTACACGTCTTGCAGCACATAAAGGAAGGTCTGCAAGTGGGCATTTGTTGTTCTGGTAATAACTGAGCAACTTGTTTATGCCGTCTAAGAATGACAGATACGCTTCATTTCAGTGGTGAGTCTGTAAGGCCGAGTCTTCTGTCACAAATGTTTTGCTTTTTCCTTATCTTTTTTTCCAAGATAAGTGTTATGGAATCCTTGAGGAAGCCAAGACGTATAACGATCCGAGGTAGTGATGAGCAGGAGTATCCTTTTCTTGTCAAAGGCGGGGAAGACCTGAGACAAGACCAACGTATTGAGCAGCTGTTTGATGTAATGAACATCGTCCTTTCCCAAGATGCTACATGCAGCCAAAGGAATATGCGGCTAAAAACTTACCAGGTCATCCCCATGACAACAAGGTAGGCGTTTATCTTGAAGGGACAGAAATCCTTATGGTAGCATCTATTACTGCTGGGATGACGGAAGGTGAGATTTGTGTGTGCCAGCTTCTGGTTCAGAATGTTCTGTGTCTTGGCTTAATTTTTTTGTTTCTTTTCCTTTTAAAGAACATTGAAATTTGCTTTGTCTGGAAACTGTTTATCGGGGTATATTTAAATTGGTAGCTTTCAGCCTTCTGTTAGCAGGCACTAGAATGCATTGCTTCCTATTTGTGGTGCCCCTCTACAGTTCAACTCTGAGCTACTTGTTCACGTCTCTGATTTCTTTTGTTCCAGACTGGGACTCATCAAGTGGCTGGAAAATACTTGTACTTTAAAAGAATTCCTGAAGAATAGCATGTCTGAAGAGGAAAACATGAACTATAACAGGTGATGCTTGGTTTAGCTGTCTAAGTAATAGAGACCACTACTAATGAGGTTTTTGATACTGGCAGTCTTGTGGCAGTGTTTTCTTTTTTTTTTTTTTTAAAAAGAACGGACTAAAAGCACCTATAAGCAAAGAGGCAGTTTGTACTTCCTGACCCAAATTAGTAATTGGCAACTGTTTGTTTAATGAGTACCATTGTAACTGGAATATCCTCCACCCAGCTTGTTTAAACAAGAGGCTTATAATCAAGTGTGACGTCATTATCATCACCATTTCCTTATCAGCAGATTGATTTTACAAGCAAAGGATTTTGATCTCTTGATTTGATCAGGCAGGAAATGGTCGTAGGTCAGCGAGGGGGGGAGTGGAGGAGAGGGGAGCGAGCAGAGACAGAGCTATTGAGAACCTGGGTTCAGCAGTGAGTCAGTCAGGGGAAATTGGCAGCAGATGCACAAAACACAACTGTAAAAGAACGCTCTCGCTGACTGTATACAAAGGCTGGGTGTGAATAAATTAGCTTTCTTTCCCTTGATGGCAATTGGAGGATGAATATTTGTAATGCTGATTTAATTCTAGCATTTCAGCCTGTTTCTGTCCTGGAATTTAGAAACTGGTACCAACAGTAATTAATAACTGGTATTGTTACACTAGTTTTATTTACCAACGTTGTTCTTGGTGCATAACCTCTATTTGGGTTTGTCAAAGTGGTGTTGTCACAATTTATTTTTACTAGTTCTCTTGTAGATTCTCTTGCAGGTTGGAGGAACCTCCAGCTTGGAGGTTGGACCCCAAAGAGTCTTTCTTTCTATAGTTACAAGATTTGTGAGCAGTTTCAGAACTGCTACAGTTCCTGCATTATTTCTGGTCTGGTTCATGTTTGTGAACAGCAGCGGTGTTATGTTGGTCTCAATTCACTGACTGGGAAAGTGGAAGAGGGCTGACGTGGAACCACCTCATGAGGGCAGATCTAATATACCAAATGTAGAAGATCAGTGTCTTTCTAAAAACAGTTCATGATTTATCCCCAAAAATAGCTTTATTTTGTTGTTGCATATGAGCTTTAAATATTTTCTAATATGTTCTTCAATCAAGTGAGTTAAGAGACTTTATATTGAGCTATGGTTGAATGACAGCACTTGCAAAGGACAAGTCTGATGAAGTCCATGCTGGCAATATTTTGGTTGGGCTGGGGGAGGTAACTTTATGAAGTTTTGAAGCCCTTTTTCTTATCCCCAGAGTGATGGGCTACGCAGTCTATAAATGATAAGTACTACTTAAATGGAAAGGATGTTTCTATCTCAGAACATGCTTTGGAAGGAAGAGAGAAGGCAGGCGCTCTGCTAAGTCGCTGCCTTTAATGTCTCGTTTATTTAGTTGAGATGAGAGAAAAATAGCAAATTGTTCCACAAGCAGTGCAACTAATGAAGACTGGCTTCTTATGGATTAGTACCTTAAGTCCAAGCCCCCATTCCTCCCTTCTTGTACACACTGAGGAGGTAACAGCCCGTGTTCCTGCGATCCCTATCTGGTTGGATGGGCAAACAGCAGCACGTACTGTGATAGGCTACATAAAGTCTCTCAAATGGATATGAGACTATATTAAAAATCTCTTTCCCTCCCTGGAGAAATTATTTTGGGTCTGTCTTCTCAAGGCACCATCTAATATTCACAGTATTTACTGACAAATTAGCACCTTTGAGATGTCTCATCTTCTGTCGAATGTGATTGAAAGTGCCTTCAGAGCTGGGGAAAAGGAGATGGATGGATCAGATACACACTGACTACATAAACTTCATTTCCATAGCAAGGCTAAAATTAATGTAGGCTGTAGCTTCCTGACTCCTCCTGTGCGTAAAAAACTCATAGGTCTTAGCAGCACACAGCCTGTGGATATTTGAGTATGGAGTGGTAAGACAATACAGGGAAATCATCAGTGATGATTTTTTTTTCTTTTTCTTATCCCTAGTAAAAAAGGACCTCGTGCTACCTATTCTGAGTGGCTGTCCAAGATGAGTGGGAAAGCACAGGGCATCTCTCGATACCATGCTATGTACAGGTAGGTTTTAAAAGAGAACTGCATGTAAAGTATACAAACTAGAGTGTGCACGCACAGGAGTTGTAGAAATTCTAGGGAAAATATGATCTGTGTTATAATATGCTGCCTAGATCTGATTTTTGCCCATTGATCTTACTGGAGGTGCTCTGCAGGAGGAGTTTAGTGCTGCTGAAATCACACCAAAGCACAGGAATTCTTCCAGAAGCTTTGCTCACGTCCTTAAGAAAGTGTCTGGAAGCAGATGCTCCTCCTCAACTTCATTTTCTACCTGTTCCTGGTTATGCAGTTAAGTAGCCTGCCTTGGAGCTAGAGCACCTACTGAAGTTGGACAGAGAAAATCACTGGGATTCACTGAGAATTTAAGAATATTTGATGATTTGGATCCTGATTTGGGCATCCTCTCAGAGGAATTTCCACCCCTGCTTAGATCTAGCACTGGAGCTTCTCTGATGAGCTCATAACCTGCTTAAGCAAGCTTCTAGCTTTTTAAAAAGGAAAACTTTGACTCGTTTAACAGAGTGTGTCAACATGAATAGTTGTCTTCAGATCCGGAATGTGCTTTTGAAGTCAATTCCCAGTCACCCCAACTCACCTCACCTTGGCTTGCGTCGCAGAGCTTCCCCTAGAACACAACCCGGCTCCTTTCAGCTGAAACCAGACTGGAAGGAGAGCACCCAGCACATTCCAGCTGCTCACGAGCATTCAGTTCCCAGGACCAGAGATGGGCTGGGCCAGAGCAGTCGCCCACACTCCCCAAAGGTGTATGGTGTGGAAGTCCTCAGCACCAGCTATTTAGAATAATAGAATCATAGAATGCATTGGGTTGGAAGGGCCCTCTAAAGGCCATCTAGTCCAACCCCACTACAATAAGCAGGGACATCTCCAACTAGGTCAGGTTGCTCAGAGCCCCATCAAGCCTGACCTTGAAAGTCTCCAGGGATGGGGCCTCCACCACCTCTCTGGGCAACTTGTTCAGTGATCAACCATCCTTATATTAAAGAACTTTTTCCTTATGTCCAGCCTAAATCTACTCTTTTCTATCTTAAAACCATTATCCCTTGTCCTATCGCCACAAACCCTTGAGAACAGATCTTCCCCTACCTTCTTATAGGCCCCTTTCAGGTATTAGAAGGTCTCCCTTTAGTTCTGTTGCCTCCCCCTGTTCTGTGCTACTGTCTAGCATCATACAGTCTCTGAGTGCTGCTGAGACATTTAATTTGAGCCTTACTTTCTCTGCTTGGAGCAGAAGAAGAGCACAATTGTATTGCTGTGTTAAAACTTAACCGACCTACTTATTCTGGGGGAAACTAGAGAAAACTACGTACTGTTTTGTATTAAGAAATGTCAATCTTGGAAATAACTGTTGGTAGAAAAAATAGAGGAGGGAGTATTTTTAATATCAGATGAAAAATTTGGGGCAATCTGTGTGGCTTGCTGTACTGCTTACTGGGGTAAGCAAAATGTGCCAGTGTAGTCACATACACATCTCAACTTTTAACATCCAGTGGGCTCTTATTTCAGTAGCTAATGTTATTCCTCCATTAATTTGCAGAAATGCTAGCCGCACAGAAACAGTTATGTCTTTCAAAAGCAGGGAGAGCAGCGTTCCAGAAGACCTGCTGCGGTGAGTGCGCCGTTCGTGACTGCAGGTTGTGAAGTGAACGCTGGTGCTTTAGCTGTATGCAACAAGTGACTTCTGCTTTGTCCAGGCGAGCCTTTGTGAAAATGAGTACATCTCCTGAAGCCTTCCTGTCGCTGCGGTCCCATTTTGCCAGCTCGCATGCACTGATGTGCATCAGCCACTGGATACTCGGTATCGGAGACAGACATCTGTCCAACTTCATGATCAACAAGGAGACAGGTGGTGTGGTGGGAATAGACTTTGGATACGCGTTTGGCTCAGCTACGGTATTTTTCTCACTAATTTGTTAACAGCGTTTGCGTTTATTATGTGCAATTATGTGTGTTCTCGGTACTAAATTTGATGTTCCTCATTTGCCGTCGTTCTAGTGCAACATAATATTAGCAAGTTACTTCTAGTGAATAGAATAAAGTCTCTGTTTCCAGATATTCTCAGACAAGCAGGGAGCTATAGAGTTCCGCACAGTCTAGGCGGTGGTGTTTTGTGTAGTTCAGCCATGACTTCAACCACTGTCACTAAATATTCTTCTCCCTCGTAACTAATGACAGGACTAGAGGTGATGGCCTCAAGCTGCACCAGGGGAGGTTTAGATTGGCTGTTAGGAAGAGATTCTTTACTGAAAGAGTGGTCAGGCGTTGGAACAGGCTGGAGTCACCATCCCTGGAGGTGTTCCAAAAAAGAGTAGGTGTGGCACTTCGAGGCGTGGTCTAGGTGTTAGGGCGACGTTGGACTTGATGATCCCAGAAGTCTTTTCCAACCTAAATGATTCTGTGATTCATGACTTGAGCTTTGACTTCCCAACTTGGCCCTGTTCTACCCGTGTTCTTGCACGTTATTTTCAGCTAAGTGACAGAGTTTCGAAGCTGAAAAAGAAAAAAATATTATTTATTTCTAATCCTTCTGTTCCAAGGCTTCTTAATTCTTGTTTCCTTTTGACTGTCCTTCCCCTCGGCTAGTCCTTGCCCGTGCCAGAGTTGATGCCTTTTCGCCTGACTCGCCAGTTTGTTAATCTGATGATGCCAGTGAAAGAGTGGGGTCTCATTTACAGCGTGATGGTACATGCCCTGCGGGCTTACCGCGCGGATCCGGATCTCCTCATCAGCACAATGGATGTATTTGTGAAAGAGCCTTCTTTGGACTGGAAGGTGGGATTTTTCCTCTTCCCTTTTTCTTCGTATGAAAATTCTTAAACTATAATAAGGATAAAACGGATCCAAAAGGATGAATTTTGTGAAGCTCACTCGCAGGGCTCCTTTTATCTTCCTTTGTTTTATCGAGTTCTCGGAAAAACAAGTTCAAGGATTTAAAATGACAGAATTCTATACTGATGGACAAGAAATAGTAGCACACGTCTGTTATCAGCTGTTCTTTATCTGCACGGTAATCCTAAAAATGTAGGTGTCTCTCGATCACGTTATGCACTTAAGGCAGCAGCATAAATATTTTCATCTTTTCAAATTAAGTCTCTTAAATTTCTGTAACAACACTGTATATCCAACTAACAATTACAGGAAAAAAAAAATCTGAACCTAGTTGCACTTCGGTAACTCCAGTTGTAAATTAAATTTTAAGTCATAGGCAGGCCAAATATCATCTCACGACTTTGCCCTCCATCGCATCTGCAGTTAAGAGTTTCTGGCTTGACTTGCTATGAGCTGGTGGCTTAAAGGCCTTTTTAAATACATGATTTATGCTAAAACAGGGCAAATTTGTTTTCTTTTTAGAACTTTGAACAGAGACAGCTGAGAAAAGGAGGCACGTGGATGAAGGAAATAAACACATCTGAAGTAAACTGGTTCCCTTTGCAAAAAGTCAGATACGTCAAAAGAAAGCTTACTGGTGCCAATCCAGCAAAAATCACTTGGTAAGATGCTCTCCTTTTGCTTCAGGCTGCTCCGCTAAGAGCTTTGGCATTCTCCTGCGTCACATTTTGCTCCCTTCAGATAGAATGGCAGCTAGGAAAAGAGAAGAGGCAGACGGGGCAAAATTTCAACGAGGCTCCTGTCAGAGTCGCTCTGGTCCACATACAAGCTCGCTGAATCACCCTGCCAGCCAAAACACCAGATATCTCCCCGTGATTGTTCTTGCTCCAGCTCCGGCCTCCTGAGCAGTTTTACTGTTCCTGGCAGCACACTCATCCCCGCCCTGGAAGCCTGCTTAACTTCTCGCTCCTCAGCCTGCTGTTCTTTATGTTTGGCTCCACAGCTTTTAGGCTAGGGGTAGTATTTAAATCACTAGGCTTCTGCTGGACAGTTGCTTGAAATGGAACCTGAACCAGCTGTATGGGAGGCACGGAGGTGAGCTGCTTCCCAAAAACATCGAATTCAAATCTGATGGCATTCTCAGGTTATTTATGTCAGTCTAGTCCAGTCTGGCTCACGCCAGAATGTCTTTAAAGTTCAGTTAAAGTACAATTAATCCCTTCCATCCTCTTTTAAAAAGACACTTTGGATTAATCAAGGGAAAAAAATAAAAAGGGAAAGAAAGCGAGCCTGTTTTAAAACCATACAAATACTGAAAAGTGCAGGACTTGGGAGGAGCCCCTTTTGCGGTCAAAGCTGAACTAGAAAAGGCAGCAAAATACTTCTTGCAGACACAAATCAGGAGGATAGATAAGGAGATCACAGCTTGGATGTGAACTGCTGCATCCTTCTTTCAGTTAGAGACCTTTGACGAGATTGAAATATCCATGGTAAACATTCGCTAGGAAAGGACACTTGAAATCACCAGTCCTCACTTGGCCAAGCCCTCTACGGCTATCGAACAGTCTCCACAGCCTGAAAAACAAAGCTGCATGAATCGTGCTCAAGTACTGTTTTGTATTTAAAAATCCATCTCAGTTTTTTCACTTGCTTCTTTTAGTAAGGGCTTGTTTTTCTGTTCTCAATTTTAGTGATGAGCTACGCCTGGGCCATGAGAAGTCGGCTTCTTTTAATGATTTTGCAGCTGTGGCTCGTGGGCATCCTGATCATAATATCAGAGCCAAAGAGCCGGAGGACGGACTTTCGGAAGAGACCCAAGTGAGATGCCTGATCGATCAAGCGACGGACCCCAACGTTCTTGGCAGAGTCTGGGAAGGATGGGAACCCTGGGTGTGAGGGACTGCTCTCTAAAGCCCACTCTGCCAGGAGGAACGTCCCCTAACACGCAGCTACAACCAGATCAGAATTTTAAGGCTAAAAGGAAAATAAATCTTAACCACTTTTATCATCATTAGTTAACTTGACTAATATGGATTTATTTTTTTTTAAATTAAATCAAACAGTGATTTTTGGGGGGGGCTGTTTTTAATGGTTCTGCAACAAAGTAGCTTTATTGTCTTTGTGTTAAAATCCATGTAGAAAGAGCTGGAGAGGCTGGAGAGCTTAAAGACTTACTCGAAAGGCACCAAGATCACTCGGAGGAGAGAACACGTTCATACCCTGCGGACTTGTGGGCATCCTTGTAGTGAAAGTCTGTGCTTTTGTCTTTTGCACTAAGAGACATCGAGGACAATCAAGTGAACCCATTCTGCAGATGTTATTTGTAACTAAAACCAGAAGATTTTTCATATCAATAGAAACAGCGCAACAAAACTAAGCAGAAAATGGCCTAGATAACCATCCAGATACTTCACGTGTTGTTTCATTGCTGGGTAACGAGGAGAGCAATGACGAGACCACGCCAGTTTGCCCCAGCAGATTGTTTTTTAACAGTTGGAGGTTATACTCCTGTTATCTCTGTCCTTTAAAAGGCTGCACTCCTCACGTTGTGTGAATTTGTTTGGCCAAAGCCAAAAGCAGCCACTGCCGAGGCAGCAGAGCACTCGCTCAGCAGGAGCTGCTGCCCTGTGGTGTTTGCGTATGCTGAGGCGGGGAAGTTGTGCCAGATGTGGCTCCTCCTCCCTGGCAGCCAGTTTCCAGGTAGCCTTGGTGGCAAGTGCAGCACAGAGGGCGAGGAGGAGAGGTCTCTCAAGTACTAACACTCGCTTCTTACCCACAATTCTTTGTAGGAGGTAGTTTCCATTGAGGCTTTTAATAATTATCATAAAAGGCGTAATAAAAGTGAGTCTTTGCCCTTTCAGTGCCTCCTGGCTTTCCCTCCTGCCTCCGTGGCGAGGGGCAGTCCTGGTCTCGCTGAGGGCACCAGTCTCAAAGGAGTCTGGCAGATGGATCTGCCTCCTGGACACGGCTCGGTGAAGTACTCGGCCGAGGGAAGATTGCTCGCTGAGGCCTGATGAATCAAGTGGGAGCTTTTTTGTTTCTCTTCACAGCAACATCTACCATTTCTTACCTTCCTTCTTACTAAATAGGCTCAATTCCTTATGTCAGTAGCGTTACAAATCAAGAAAATAAGAATCATTTTGTCAGACTTTATCAATTAAAAATATCGTTCAGCTGTATTTTTCTAGAGGAAACATCTATTTAAAAATAAAAATAAAACTTTCACATGTGTAACTCATTTCAGAAGTTCATTTAGGGCACTTTAATCACAGAAAACATCCACCTTTGCTCATTTATAGAGATGATAATTAATGGACAGGGGTTTTTTTTCATAACTGTGTGACAGCCTATTTTTATATACACTTGTGTAAGATATTTTAGTGCATTTTGTTCTTTAATCTCTGGTATCAATAAAGACGGCGGCACTGTGACTAAAGAGGGGTTAGCTTTCACGTTGTCACTCCACAAATACAAGAAAGTTAAAGCACAATAAAAAGCTACATAAAAAGGCCGAGAGGACAGTTGGAAATCAAGTGGCTGGCCGTACGAGGTGTTTAATTGCACTTTTGGCACATACCTTAGATATTTACCAGGTACTTTGACCTGTACTGTAGCGGACAAAGTTGAGGTTTATAGTTTAACGAGGCTCTTCTTGTCAGACGTCAGCAACAATAGATGTTTGCGCTCAGCAGGCCTCCCTCCAGCACGAACTGGGGCTTCCTCAAGCTTTCGGAAGGGGCCAGGGCGGGAGCACAGCCCTGTTCTTCCAGGGGAAGGGGACTCTGCTCTGCCCCGTGCTCTCCTCTCCTTTTGGTCGACAGCAAAGGGCCATCAGGCCAGGGGTGGACGCCTTTGAGACAGGTGGAAGTAGCCCTGACAGTGCGCTAGAGCTGAGGATATGTCTGTGACACTTAAAAATAGTTAAAAGCTCAGGTTTGGCACCAAAGTAAGGGCTATCATTCGAAGCCACTGCTACTTCCCAGTTACTACTGCTGCATTCGTCAAGCTCATGAGTCCGCACAAGAGCAGAGCACAAAGCGGCTGCATTTTCGTGAGCAGGAACACATCCTGTGCAAAGCAAGGGGAATTGTCCTAACAGAGCTTAAGCAGCCTGGAAAGAACCTCCTCCACATGTGAAATGCAGCTGCTCTCCCCAGTCCCGACCAAAGGGCGCTGCTCCCAGTCAAATGCAGCAGTGGAATGGAGAGGCTGCAGCCAGCCCGTGGAGCAGCAAGGAGAGTCCTGAGAGCCTCAAGTCACTGGGCTCGGTGCTTTACGGGGCGGGTTTGTTCAGCTCCCAGGAAAGAAGAAGATGATGGGCTGCTCAGAATCAGAGGCTGCTTCAGGTCTCATGGTGCAAAACAAAATTCAGTGACCATCCACGAGTACGGCAGAATATTTCCATCTCAGCTTAAATAACCAGATGTGCATCGTTTCAGGAAATTCATTAGTTGCCCCGAAAACACCATGTAGACCATTAGCCTATATTCCCAGTAGGAGTTTTTTTCTCAGTATATAGAATAATATTGTTTAAGCAAGTCCTTACCATCCCTGTCAATCTTACCTTTTCCCTCTAACTACAAATACTAGGACAGCTGAGTGTGGAGGAAGGCTCTGCAGCTGCAGTCTCCTTTCCCAGCTGATAAGCGGTTCCTTTGAGCTGCTTGTCCTGCTCAGGATTCTCCCTTTAGTCCCCACCACCACCAACCCCCCTGCCCAGTTTAAATGTTATCTTGAGGTGTTGGTGGCTGAGGTGCAGTACAGCACCAGCACGCAGTTGGGCATGGGATGGAGCCCATGAGAACAATGAATTGGGCTTGTCTTCAGCCATGGAATAAGGAGTTGCCTACAGCTCTTCTGGCCTCGCATGGAAGGGACTGGCCAGCTGCTTCCTGCGGTCAGGTACGCTGGCTTCTACATTTAGAGAGATTTCTCCCCAGGCTGCACGTTCTTCAAAATCAAGGAGATAAGGATTTGTTACCACTTTGGGAAGAAGTGGCTGTAAGAGCCTGGAAAACATGTGGTTACAGTTGCCAGCTTATTTACAGGGTTTCTTTATTTGCTTGGTTTCTTAGCCTTTTTTTTCTTTTTTTTCTCCTTTTTGATGGGAGAGGAGAGGGTAACACTCAATTCACCTGTCCATTAAACTCACCCTAAATGACACTCTGCAAGATTTCATCTGGTTAGGCAGAAAAGGTAGCTGTGAATTTCATCTCACGAAGCTCGTACCTGCTGGAAATTCAGGCAAAAACCCGTAGCTGGAAAAGATTTTAAGCATCCACTAAAGAGTGTGAGAAAACAAGGAGCACGGGGTGTGAGGCGTTTCGCTGCTGCAGCACTTGGCCTTTCAGGAGCCCGGGTATGCAGAAGATTTAATTCAGCAGCCACAGGTGTAGCTGAACAAACCCAGCCAGGGCTGGCCGGGAGACAGAGCACAGCATTTAAAAGAGATGAAAAGACAAAAAAAAACCCCTTTCACTTACCAGCAAGTCCTTCAGCCTTGCCCTGTGAAACCTGGTGCTGTGAGGTGCTTCCCCTGGACAAGGTGTCCCTCTCGCTGTCCTGCTCCACACCTGCCTTACCCCAGCCCACAAATCCCTGGGGAGCTGGTGTCCTGCTGGTGCTGCCTCATCCCTGTAGCGCCCCAAGAGCACAGCAGAAGGGCTCCGTTGGCTCTGCAGGACCAGCCCGGCACCACCAGGCTCCCAGCCCCACTCCCCCAAAAAAGGCCTGTGTGCCTGGTTGGGTTGTCCAAAGCGAGCACCCTGGGAGAGGACCGGGAGGACTGAAGCATTGCCCTGTTTCTTCACTTTCCCTGCGTGGCCTGTCCCCTAGTGTGTAATTTAGTTCCTGTCCCTGAAGGACTCAGGGTCCTCGTGTTTCTCCAGGACTCACAGCTGGCAATAAAGTTTTGTCTTTTCCCTGCAAAGGTTTCTTGTTCTTTCTCACCAGGTGTAAACGCGCCTCTTTGCTTGAGGTGCAGGAACCTCAAACCGGTTTTAAAGAAATTATTCCAAAATTCAGGTGCTCAAGATGTTTCTTACTGCTGTTTGAACTTAGCAGATCCCAGAGACAAGCCGTGGTTCGGTTGGTCAGGCACTCAGCAGGATGGGTGAGGGACGCAGGGGCTTGTCCCTGCTCCATGGCTCATGAAATTACTTACGCAGGTGGGAACAGATTCAGCTGCTGGGATGACAGACAAATCCAACCCAGGAGACAGCAGAGCATGAAAATTGTCCCGCCTTCAGCCCAGTAAGAAGTGACAAGTATCACTTACCTGCTCGCGCTGCAGGTGTAGTACCACCCCAGAGCTTCACACCCTGACTGGAATGTGGGGAAAAGCCCTCAAATGTGCTCCTGAAATCACACATCTCAGGCTCAGAGACGAACACAACCACCTCGCCTTCCAGGGGACGGCTCTTGCCGCTTGGTTTTGGGGGGGACGGGTGTCAGTGGGGGGGACGGGTGTCAGTGGGTCTGACCACAAGCTCTGCACACTCCTCCAGGTCCTGAAGACACTGTAAGCAAAGCACCCTGTGTGACACAAGGTGGCAGATACTGGGACATACACAGGGTTTCCACGCCCACCAGGCTACTGAGGGATTTTGAGACGCTAACAACTGCTGTACGGCAGGGTGCCCAGTGGGGACAATGCCCGGTGGCTGGGAATTGTGTCTTTTTTGGAGTAACACACGATGGGCATTAAATGAGACCGTTTGGGCTGGCGCGATGCACACCAGAACTGTCTGATGACCAGCTGCCCTTTGGAGATAAAGTCTTCAGCAAGCAGAAAGCATGACGCAGTTCCACATACAAACAGTTAAATGAGATGCTTTCCAAGACAAATCATAACTTTATGACGACGACAGGTGAGATGTATCAACTTCCAGCCACCAACAGACCCTGTCACGGAGCAAGGGGGAGAGAGTGGGTGTCACCGCCTTGCGTTACTGAACCACCTTCCTGCGCTTCACGCAGCCACCTCTTTACACGTCAGGCAGAGAAAAAAGGTCCAGGAGCACCACATGATGGTCGCAATTCCCCGCTGGACAGCCAGGCCAAGGGCAGGTGGCACCAAGCCACGCCACGTCAACGCACCCCAGTGCTGGAGGGCAGAAAGTACCAGGCAAAGCTGGGTTTGGACACGGTATTTTTTAACAATATGTGGAAAGGGAAAATCGTTCACACCAAAAATAATCAAAAAAAAAAACAACCACCAAACAACCCCAAGCAGCGACCACGTCTTGTGCCACCGTCCAGCTCAGTGCTGCATGCCCGTGTGGATAAAGGTGGTGTGATCAAGCCTTTGATGAGCAGCTCAGACCAACTTTACTGAACCGCACCATCGCTGTGGGGTCCAGCGCAGCGCTGGCGTTGTTAGAAGCACAGCCCAGCCTCACCCGCCAGGCAGAGCACACCGACCCTGCGCCCGCCGCCCTTCCCACCACGACTTCAGGGCCGAAGGGAGAGCGTGCACCAGTCCTGCCCCAGCTATTTATGTCAGAACTACACACCCCTTTGATAAACAGCTGCGTTACCGCGACAGCTGCGGTAGCGGCGGATGGAGCCTTGCCCGGAGACGGGCAGGAGGCCTGGCGGGACTGGCACGTACCCCGGTGGTCCCCAGAAAGCCACCTCCGAGCGAGGGGCACAGCGGCTCGCCAGCAGCGTCACCTGAGCGCTGGGCTGGAAGAACCAGCGGCTGGGCTAGTCCTGCCCAAGCGTCGTAGATCTAACTGGGTCTTCTGGGGG
>VZZY01005130.1:0-32254 GCA_013400335.1 Eurystomus gularis | reverse complement strand
GATTCTATGATTCTATGTTTAGGACCACATCCATTCTCAGTTACAGTGATGGCACTGAAACACCTTAAGTTTCTATACAGGCCAGACTCTGCCAGACTCTGACCATTGCTAATTTAATTTGCATTACACACCACCGAGGATCACAGTGAGCCATTGGCAATGCTTGTTTTCTTGCCGGAATCTTGAGGTTTTCTACTGGATAACTTCTTTTCCCAAGGGGAAAAATAAAAATATGAATAAAATAACAAGTGAAATTTATGACAGTGCTGTTTCTGAGACACAAGTAATGTGTCTTCATATGAAAGAGAATGCTTATTCATTTAGTAGCTTAAATGATAGCATGATGTCAGAGTCAGTGTATGACACGGGGATCATTCACATCTTGTTACCACCAGTGATTACAGAGGAGTCATTCTGTAGTTCAACAGCATTATTGAGGCTTATTCTCTGTAACAAATGATATCTTTTATTTTATTTTGTGATTATCCAACAGATCACTGAACCATAAAGTGCTGCTGCTCCCAGCTAACAGAAAGAAATACCAGGGCCATATGTCTCTCATGGAACTGTTACTGTTCTGTATATAATTATCATTTTTCTATCTGCCACTCACAGTGTGCAGGTCAGACTCCAGTTATCTCTGATATTTTTGAGACTCTGACAGAAACAGTGGGAGATGGAATTTTTGTAATAATGGATGTAATGACTAATCATTATTCTTTTCCCCAAGTCACTGTGAAAGATTGCTTTAAAATTCAATTAAAAATTTCAGCCTGACATCTGCATGATTAAAGCCATTTAGTATAACATCTGACTTGCATAAATATGAATAATATCATCTTCATAATAGCGATTTTTATGTTTTATTCACTTACTAAAAACAGTGAGATCAACAATCTTTACATTCAGTGACCATCTCAGGCAAGGTGCCATATGGATTTTGAACCACAAAACCATCTTCATACGTGTAAGAAATTACTAATATGACACACGATGCATTTGATTACACTCCTATTTCTTTCAGCATACAAAAGTCACCCTGTCTAATCTGAAGTGAGTCCTGTCATTTCAGAACTACTCTGTACACACTCTCCTAAGTATACTTAAAGGAGTTTTCATTAATGTATGCTTCCACATTAACACATAAAAAAATAATCAATACAGCCAAGCTGAAAGCACACATACCAGTCATCCTTGCCCTTCTCATGCTTACAAAGACAAAATAGAGAAATTCTGGAGATATTTATCAATCGTTCCCATTGCAGAAACATCTGAATCACACAAACAGGAAAAATTTCCTGCTTAGCCAGAAATAGCAAAAAAAAAAAAAATCTGAAAAATATTTGCCAAGAGCAATCCACAAAAGGAAATGAAATTTCTAAGTAAAGGAATAAGAAGTCATCTAAAATAAGAAGCCAGATTCAGCCTGTACTAAGGAAGACTGACTAAACGCTGCAGCGTAGATTGTTTTTCATATGAATCAAAACACAGTTTTTTAGGTTTTAACCTACACAGCCTATTGAAGGATAGGACAGGAAAGGATTATCTTTAGGTCAATGGCTTTGTGGACTATATACTGGAAATGCTATAAAAGATCAGCTTACGGCTCTGAGCTCTAGGAGCTTGGCAACAGAAAGAAGATACATCTGAAATATTTGTGATATTTTAATTTGTAAGGAAGAGACACGGGACTGCTTATGATATCACCCCGGATCATTCATGAGGAATGTGTTTTTCAGGAGACCATGCTCAGAGCATCCAGAGAACTGGGAGCAAGCTCAACCCAGCAGCACCTGCAGTCATGAAGTGTGCTTTAGCCTGGGAGAAAAAGGAAATTTAAAAATCTGCTTGGTTTTGCTACTCTTAAATATGTCCTGGGAGCAATGTGCTTCTATTTGTCCAAAGGAGTAAAATCACAAGAAAACAAGCCAGCTGGAGGGACAGCTTGAATGAAAACTGAGACATGACACACTGGAGAGGAGTTGGCTGAAGAAGATACCATTACAATCTGAAACATTTGAAGAAAACTACATAAAAAGAAAAAAATTCAATGTTTGAAAATTAGGGGACAGAAGAATTTTCTACTGCTAATTCTTGCTGTTCTGGTCATTAGATGGCTTCTTTCATTTCCCAGCCTGTGTTTAGTTTATAGTCATGAAAATAAGCAATGTCCATTAGTTTAACTGGTCTTTTCTCCCTGGTGTGTTTGCAGACAGAAATCGTCCCTGCATTATCTTGATTGTAAGCAAGCCAAGCTTTTCTAGGGAACTATTCCCCATACCTCATTAACCATCTAATTTAAGTGACTCAATTAGGAATCTGTCCCTCTGTAGTCTCTATAACTACATCCACACTAGCAAAGCAAGAGGGCCAGGGCATGACCAAGATGATGACTGTTAACCTCATCCCTGACATGATTTTGCTTTGAACCACCTTGCATGGTGAACAGTACAAGTCTAGAACAATCCAGGAAGAACTGACTTACCAGTACAGATTTAGCCAACATGATCTATGGAAAAAAGCTGATTTCTCTGAAGAATTATCCCAGTAAATATAAACTAGATGCTCTGTTTGTGCTCTGGATCCTATCAGAGGATCCTTCCTAACAGAAGGAAGGATCGGGCTGTCTACTGACAACAGTAGCATAAAGATAAGCTGTGTACAGTTTTAAATTAGATGCCTAAAGTCAATGTGTAGATGGAAGTACAATAGAGTATGTGTAGATGGAAGCCCAAGAGACTATATATTTAAGACTTTATAATGTACGGAACAAGTGTAAAATTCAACAGAACTTTATTATTTAAATGTTTCTTTTGTGGTGAAAGAAGATAAACATTTCAGATTTTTAAAGATATCAGATAGTCATCAAACGGCTGAGTAAACTACAAATAGAAATGTAAATCTAAATTCTCCTATCATGTAATTTACAACATTAGCTAAACCTCACAAATTTTAATGTTAAGTGATAATGTTGCAAGCTGTGTTATGAGTGACACCATCCCCAACTTGATTTAACTGAGCTATGTTTGTAAAGGAAATAAAAGAGCACTATCAATTTTGTCCTTTACCTGGAAGTCACCAAAACAACAGGGAACATGTTGTATTGAATAATCTAAACTTGTTGCTAAAATAATTGATGAAAACGCACAACTTCTGATGGCTGTATATCTAGTGATGAAAATGTAGATGATATCTAACAATAAAGTATATTTTAAATTACTTTTTCTTTCTTTTCTTTTTTTTTTTTTTTGCAGCTTAGGTGTTAAAACTTTGCAAGTAGCTGCCATGATGATTCCCGTTGTTACTTGGACCAAAGATCTTAACATAAAGCCTATCCCTTGGGAAAGGTACAGTGTTCGAACACAATCTGTTGCCACTAATAGATTTGTAATCCAGTGAAATTCTGTACAGGTTTTGGAATGGAGAATGAATTGATCTCTTCAGCCTTAAGCTTTACCAAGAAAATAACATTTCCACTAGAGCAGGGAATGTAGGTGAAGAGGGTTTAAGGATCTCTGCTCTGGAGCAAGTATTAAGATGGACTTTACTACAAATTTCTGTTACAGATATGTCTAATAGTCAATCAATCGATAGGGATTTAATCTTTCTAGTTGGGGGATGACAGGTGGCTAGTGTGATCTTGGCTTGAGATGGAAAATCACATGCATGACATTTGAGACAGATCTAGAAGCAAACAAACAAACCTTGTGCAGAATTCTCTAAATTAAGAAACAAAAACTGCTTCAGCAGAAAAGTGCTTTACAGCACCTAGTTTACATTCCTATTACTGTTGAATAAGCTACCAGACTTTAACTTTACAGAAAAGTCAGTCTCTTATATTGTTCAGCAGATGACCTGAGGAATCCAAACATACACAAGTCTATAGGACCTGACGAGATGCATCCCAGAGCCCTGAGGTAGTTGGCTGTTGTTGCCAAGACACTCTCCATGATATCTGAAAAGTCCTGGCAGTCAGATGAAGTCCCCAGTGATTAGAAAAAGGGGAACATTGCACCCATTTTTTAAAATGGTAGGAAGGAGGACCCTGGGAACTACCAATCTGTCAGCATTCCTGCTATGTCTGGGAAGATTAAAAAACAGATCCTCCTAGAAGATATGCTAAGGCACACAGAGGACAGGGAAGTGATTTGAGATAGTGCCCCATCCCTGGAAACATTCAAGGTCACGTTGGACATGGCAGCGCTCTGAACAACCTGCTCTAGTTAAAGACATCCCTGCTCATTGCAAAGGGGTTGGACTAGATGACCTTTAAAGGTCCCTTCCAATCCAAAGCATTCTATGATTATGGAATTCTAGGACACCACTATCTTCAGGAAATCAAGAGCAGTGCAACTTCCTTATCTCCTGGTGGTAAAGACCTGAAATCTTTATTTCACTGAAGTTAAACAAAGGCAATTTTCTGCATTGTCTGGACAGTCAATAAGGGGAGGAAAAAAAGCATCTTTAGAGGACAAATAATCTTACTTAATCATAGAATCATAGAATGACCTATCTTTCAAAATACCTAGATTTCTTTCTAGTTTATCTTACAGTTTTAATTCCATTCTGAAAATGGGGAAGATAAAAGACCATTTTATTGTGCTGATTTATATCCTGTGATGCTGCAGGGTTTGCAAATCAGAAAAAAACTTGGGTCTAAATCCTTCAGGGTCGAATCAGCAGCCTTTTCTTCACCCTGCAAGCTGATATTCAAAAGAACACTGTCTTTTAGCAGGCAATACATATGAGTTTTTTTCCATTTTGCTGTAGAAATGTGTTTGAATTAATCTCTGGTGTGCCTCCATTCATTCCTGTGGAGCTATATCAAGCATACAATTGACTCAAGGGACCATGTTGTCAGCTTCTGTAGAATGTCTTCTCTGTCTTTACTGAATCTACACACATTTACACAATTTTTTGTAGCCACTGTTGGGCTGCTGAGTTTTTCCAGAATATTATAAGAAAATAACAGAACTGTTCTAAAGTCTTCCACGGATGGGTGTTTCTACTCCTATTAATCATCTACTTCATAGCTGAATTAAGGATCAGTGCCAAGTTTAACATCATAACAGGTGAGGCAGGGAAAGAATTATGCAGTCTACTGCAAAAATAGAGCCTGAAAAATCAGAATTGACTGAGAATCCACATAGAATCATAGAATCATTCAGGTTGGAAAGGACCCTTGCGATCATTGAGTCCAACCATCAACCCTACTCTACAAAGTTCTCCCCTAAACCATATCCCCAAACACCACATCTAAATGACCCTTAAACACATCCAGGGATGGTGACTCAATCACCTGCCTGGGCAGCCTGTTCCAGTATCTGACTACTCTTTCTGTGAAAATTTTTTTCCTAATGTCCAGTCTAAACCTACCCTGTTGCAGCTTGAAGCCATCCTCTCTTGTTCTTTCGCTAATTACCTGTGAGAAGACATCAGCACCAACCTCTCTACAATGAGAGTGATGGGGTCTCCCCTTAGCCTTCTCTTCCTCAACCTAAACAGTCCCAGCTCCTTCCATCACTCTTCATATGATTTGTTCTCCAGGCCCTTCATCAGCTTTGTTGCCCTCCTCTGCACATGTTACTTGTGATAAAAATGGCATAGTAGGGTTTGAAATTTAAAGTACTGAAAAGAAACTGCAGAAATAAAACCTGACTTCTTCATCTGCAGTTATATTATCTGCATTTATAAATCTTTGACTTAAAGTGGTCTGCTAATGGATAGTGAATTAGTTTCCTGAAAGAGCTGATGCAGTAGGTATGGATTGTCAAAACAACAATTGTCCTTCCTTAGCATCAGACGTAAACACTGAAAATGGGTTCCTCTGTTTATGACTGTGCCCTGTGTCACATTAAATGCAATTTTTTAGACTTCCAGAAACTCTCCAAGGTGATCTAGCTCAACTACTTGAATGGGTAATGGCACCATCAGAAGGTGCAGCTGGACCAGAATTAAAGCATCTGAAAGGACTGCAATGTCAAAATTGTAACCATAAAGATGACTAATGGTTTTGAAGCCTCTGAAGAGAGTCAGTGATGTGTGCCTGAGTCAAATCAATCCTTTCCTCAACTTTATTTGTATGGAGAAAAGGCTTCCATCTGACTCACCTTTTAATCTCAGTTTTGAATGCTTATTTGTAAAGTAGTTTTCTTTAAAATAATGCAACTATTTTTGTGAGTAGCTGAGCATCCATGAAGGATTTCCTTTGTCTGGTTCTATGGTTTCTATATCTTCTTGATCACCATGATATGACCTTGATATTCAGGAATCAAACCTAGCAGAAACACTGGAGATTCTGCTCAGGTGCTCCGCAACATGATGAAGACTTCAGCCTTTGGCCCTAAATTACTCTGTCTCATCAAATCAGCAACTCTACACCGATGTAACTAGCAACCTACCTAGAAAAATGCCCAGAACTCACCTAGAAGATGACCTGAGGCACAACTGGCCCTTAGACTGCTGCTGTCTTCATTACCATTTTTTCTCCCTGGTCCGGAAAAAGAATTTAAACCCAAGCCAGGGTTTAATTTAGGCTGCCCACCAGACAAGCACAAACACAAACCAAGGCATGCATGCATAACAAAGGTTATTCTTTTAATTTTATAATCATGTATAGCCAAGTACTCCTTGGATGCTCTGGTTCAGAGCATGCAGTTCCTCCACTGGATATAAAGAAGGAATATTATTTGCTATTTCTTTTTGTGAAATCATTTATATGTATAAATTGCAGCAATATATGGGCCAAACTATGCCATTTACTAAAAAAATAAAAACATATGCCAGATGATCCCACTATTATCAGCACGTTTAGCTTTCCCCTAATACTTTGAGTGCTGTCGTTAAAACCGAAGCTACAGCAATATTTTAGCCATCTCTCTACCTAGAAGATTTCTCTATTACTTTGTCCATGAACGTTTTCCTTGGATGATTGGTTGACAATATCTAAAGGATAATTTTAGGTCCTGAAGAATTAAACACAGGTCTATTTTTATGAGGTGGGACAGATTGGAAACAGTTTTTTCCCCTTGTTGCAATGAAATTGGAAATGAAAAGAATGTGTGTCATATGAGGGACAAGTGTCATGAAGCCCATCTGAATTATACTTCATACCCCACTTTATAGCCTAATGTTCAACTATATCCATTTTTTCTGGCAGTATTTTGCCCATCAAAAACAAGTTATTGACACTTATATCTCAGATATAAATCAGATCTGGCAGTAAAAGTAAAAAAGGTGGTTTCAGAGAGAGTTGATGACAGGGTAGAATAATGTATTTGTTTTCTTCCTCTAGGATATCACTTTAATATCACCCAGAAACAATGGCAGAAAATCATTCCAATTAAATGGCCTTAAAAATAAGATATAAAGCAAATTCAGGTGATCTCATTCTGTCGTGTGTGTCAGAGTAGACACCACAAAACTGAGCAGAAATAGTTTAAATTTAGCTGTCTTAGCATATGTGTACAAGGACTGGGAGTCTGGAAATTGGATTTGCTTCACTGGAGTCAATTAAGAAGGACTCTCAACAAGGTAGGGTTGAAGTGCATTGACAGGGCACTGGGAATACTTCTGGTATTGATTGGCAGTGGCTTGGGTACAAATAAAGCAAAGCATTCTGGTTTCTGACATTCATTTTCTATAACAGAGAAATTACACTAATGGATAAAATGATAATGAAAAAGGCAATGCAGAGAATAGAAGTTCTCCATGGAGATATATTCCCTTCAAATGTTAAGCTGTAGCTATACCCTCATTATAAAAGATTTTTCTGCCTAGTATACAACTTCTTCTTCTGTTCCTCTTACTTACTTACTTACTTACACTGACCTGCGCTTATTGCTCTGTCTCCTTAGCCTCTCAGAAGTTCCTTGTTTATGAGGGCAGAGCTTAATGAGGTCAGGAGTTCCTGTCACTCTATGGAGGAGCAGAACCTCAAAGCCCAACCTTCTTCTGGTAGTCAATGTCTTTGATGTTACTTAACAGGGGGATATGTTCATTCATGTCTTTTTTCCAGTTGGAGAGGATGAAACAATTCTGCTTCATATTAGATCACCCTTTTTTCCTCTGAAGTGTGTGTGGAGGTAGGAAGGACTAATAGCTACTCCTTCCGCATCCTCGAGAGAATCTGGTTTGGAAATGATACAAATACCTTCTTTTTTTCTGATCTCTTTGATATTTATGAGAAGTTGTTAGGTGATACTGGTATGATCAGTGTGCATCCTGTATTTCAGTTTTGACCAACACAATGCACCATTACTTCCATTAGGATTTTTCCTTAACGGTGCAGCCAATGATCCCAAGTGTTCATCTGCCTGTACAGCCAAGAGAGACCGCATAAAATCTATGCTACAAAGGTGGCTGTTGCAAGAAGCAAGATCAGAGTAATCTTCCCCAAAATAATTTGTCTCCTAAGCTCATTAACTGTGGTGATCTTACTCCTTGTAGCATGTGCTTTGCTTTATGTCCTTCCCAAGCTTCTATTTCTAATAAAATCTTTACTGCCATAATTATAAATGTGTTCTTTATGTCATGGAATATTTATTTATGCAAGTATTCAATCTCTTTGTTTCATCTCTGATGCCAAATTCCAGAGACAAATAATGCATTTTCCCCTTTAACAGATTCATTTGCTAGTCCTATGTCTGCTGGGCCCACAGGAATTTATGCCAGGACTGTTTGAAAGAAGACTTCTGAGGGGGTGTTACTGAGTTCAGTGTTGGCCTGCGTGATCAGGCAGCTGATGGCAGCATAAAATGATGATGGCTGAATGAGCACAACACCACATTAGTTTATTTTAAGTGTTCCTGGTGTTGAGAGCCCAAGAGCATGCACTCTGAATCTTCTTCTGAGGCCTAAAAGCATAAAATCTTTTCTAATTGGTATTTAGGAAGAGTTAGAAAGTCCAGTCTGGACCAAAGCAATTTCCACAGTGTCACACAACAAGTCTTTGGCAACTCAGAGACCACCTTCCTCATTTTACAAATTCAGGGTTAATGTCTGAATTGCTAGGATGGCCTTTCCATCTAGTTACAACAGCTTCAAAAAGTGATCACTTTGTTAGTTTCCTTACCTGCTATTCTTCAGACATGCAGAAGATGATTAGATATCTGCAGTATTGAAGTATAAAAGCGAATACTGATGCAATTAGGGAGACTGTTAAATTGTACAAGTGTTATCTTAAATAGAGGTGTTGTAGATGAAGTCAAGAGGGTCTAGTGATCATTGGACCCGATAAATTGCACCGTAATCAAGAATCCACCCCTCAGGGGTGGCTAGAGGACACATTTAAGGTCCCACTGTGCCCTACATGAACTGCTCTGTGTTTTTCCCACTAGTCTATAAATACAACAGAATGTGTAGACCAGAGAAAGAGAATGACTATCACATCAAAGCGCAATTTTGGCCCAAGAACAATCGGGTGTAAAATGCCCATGAGTATATTTATTATGGAAACTTGAAGTAGGCTAATAAAACATCAGAGAGGGAAGGTTTTGGAACAGCCCTGCAGTACAAGTACCAGAAGCAGAAAAACACCCCCAAAGCCTAATTATTTTTCAGATTGAACATGGCACATGCATTATAAGGATCATAACATGCTTCTACAATAACTGGGAAAGATGCTTGGAAATCCAGGTATGTCTTCCAGTCCTGCATTCTTAGGATCATACCTATGCATCTGTGGATAGAAAGGTAACACCTCTTCCTAGGGAGGCAGTTGTAACTTCCATTTGGAGCAGGATTGGACCTGTTGTGTGAACGTTATTTGCAATAATTTTTTCCTCTCCCATTTCCCCAATGGATATGTCTGCATTTTCAGATCCCAGGGAAAAAAAAAAAAAAAAAAAGGAAAAAAAAAAGCATCTCTACCCAATGGGGACCTCCCTCATTCTCTCTTCTGATGTTTGGTTGCTAATTTGCACTTTTCATACACCCAGAAGCAAATGCCTGTCTGACACAAAATAAAACAAGATGCTTCAAATGCTGTTTGGTTCTTTAAGAAGAAAATAATTTTTGAAAATAAAATGTACTCACCAAACAACCCACCAACACCCACTGACATTCTCCATGTTGCGTCTGACAGAGGAAAAATGTAGCACAATGCAGAACAAAGAGGCATTTTATATGCCTAGCAGAAATTTATAAAAGTCTTTTTTCCCTTTTCTTTCTTTTTCTGGGAAATTATCATAGCTCTAATTAAAAAAAAAAAAAGCCATTGCAACTACTGAGAAACTATTAATTGTAAAGATAGGGAATGGAGAGGCTGAAAATAAAATATCTTTTTCTTGAAAGAAAAATATCTTTTACCCTTCATCCTTGCTTCCCAGTTAAAGAATTATTCTTCATTTAACAGATAGTAGCCATGAGATAATTTGGGGGTTTGTTTTGGGCTTTTTTTTTATTAGCAGTTTTGAATCTTTGTTTTCAGAGAAGAAGCCCACTAGGCACAATTTGGGACTTGTTATTAAAGACAAACTAACATCCCCCAAAGATTTTCAAACACTTCATGCCAGAATGTGATATTTTAAAGCATTTCCCATTTCACATAATTGGATGCACGTGGCTTAGCAAGAGAAAGACAGTTTCAGCAAATACAAGAATTAATGCAATTTATTCGAGGTGGTCTCACAGGAGCGATATAGATTTTATGCATAATTCTGAGGAAGATAAAAAATGTTGAAATCAGTTAGGACTTCTGCATATTGCTTCAAGACCACTGACCTAAGCTAAGGTGGTTATTATAGACAAGGAAGGAATTTAGAAAAAGTTGTCAAATTAGTATTCATCTTGGATCCCAAAATGAGCACAATTATCATCACTGGGAATATGAGTTCCATCCTTATACTTTCTTGGGATGCTTAGTCAAATAATTAGTAAAACTAGTTCTAATGTTTGCATAATAATGAAAAAATATCCATATTCCAGAGAAAAAAATCCTCACAATTGCAATGTCAAAATTCAGTCCTTTAAAATGATTATAAATTACATCCATTTAAGACATGTTAGTGTGACATTTGTTAAACTGATTTAATATTTAAAGTCTGCCTCTCATGAATCTGGGAGCCTGAGGTTAAACCTCTGTTTGACACAGTCATTGAAGCTTCTGGAGCAAGAAAAGGAAGCTGTTTAGATGTGTAATAATCACTCTCTTTATTTATATACCCTGATTATTAAGTCAAATGAGGATCTCCTGCATATTTTCTGGTTTTTTTTTCCCTTGAAAAACTCCATAGGAAAAGTAATATTATCTTCTTTCTTAAACAGGGGAAAAACAGAAGTGCAGGTTATATAGATCTGGAATCCTGTTGTTAATGTCAATAGGATTTTCACTAGTTATTTCAAGAGAACCAGCAATTCTTCCCCCTTTTTAAAATAAATTACAGAGGTCTAAAGCTACACTAGCATTTTGATATTTTGAGTAAAAAGCATGTATTTTAGCCAGACAAACATTTTTCTCTTGTTGCTAGGAGCTATGGCTAGCCTATATTACATGACTGCTACACCAACCAAAAAGAAAAAAGGGTTAGTTGGCCACAAGGTTCGAGGAAAAATTACACCTTCTGTTGAGCTGTGTACAAAACTACACTCTGAGGCACTGATATTGACAGATTGTGGTGATTTTAAACATGACATTTTAGTTCACTTTCAACTGCAAGTTAAATAATGAAAGATTTGGTGGTTTATTTTATATCTGTCAAAATTTTTCTTGAGTCCTTTTTGCAAATAAAATGGTGACAGATTTTTCACTAGCCCAAAGATACCGTTTTTCCTGGGAGCTTCTTCCATTCCTTGTAACGTCTTGCACACCTGGATTTCAATCCCAGTTACATCATTATCAGTCTACAGGGCTTGAAATGAACTTAGTCTGGTTTAATGATCTTGTAATGAAGAGAAGTAATTCATTGAGGAAGTTCAGAAAAGGAGAGGACCTCAGCCGGTGAAACAGAAGAAACATTGTTTTTGCATGGGTCTCCTAAGGATTTGCAGAATTGTGAACCAGAACCACTGGAGAAAATTTCTTATGTCTCCTCAATACATATAAAGAGATATATTCTTGGTGCTTTGCATCTTGGGAGGAGGAGGTTTGGAGCCTTTAAGTATTAACAGTTTATATCCATATCAATGTGAGTTGAAAGATTTTTCAATGAAAAAGATTTTTTAAAAATAGTATCATTCCAGCAGACAGCTTTAACAAATTGTTCCATTAACGTAGAATCATAGAATGCTTTGAGTTGGAAGGGACCTTTAAAGGTCATCTAGTCCATCTAGTGCAACACAGGAGCAAGAAAAACTCTATACATATTTTAAATCTACTTCTCAGCACACTGTAAAATGTACACACTGTAAAAGTTCATATTCTCTTTAGACTCCTTCTCTCCACCATTTCTTCTGTTCTACCTTTGTTCTTCTCCTGCTCCCTTCCCACAAAACCCTCACCAGTCTCCACTAGCTGGCGATTACTGGGCTGGGTAGAAGGAAGCACATTCAATGGTATTTGCCCGTTCCAGCTAAAAGTGTACTAGTCGGCAAGCTTCATGACATTTGTAGTCACCTCACATTTTCCAGAAGGATATACTTCTGCCATTTTGGTCAAAATTGTCTGATGAATTCACAGGCTGTTGGGCAAGAAGAGCGGTGCAAGTGGGGAAGATATTTGGGCTGGCAGATGAATGGAGAGTATGATTCTATAAAATTCATCACTTTATAAAACACATAAAAACCCAAGGTATTATGAGAACCGTAATAATCGGAAAGTTGGGATACTGCTTAACAGAATTGCTTTATGTTAATACAAAGAAGAGATATTTGGATATTTCAACTCGACACAGCCTATTTAGATCCAATTGAATGTCTTAAATTCCCCCATTAGTAGAGCTTTCATGACTGAATGGGCAAATTTCACTCGATGCAAACGTCTACGTGAGTAAAAATGTCTAGATTTACCATAAAATCTAAAAAAAATACAACACATAATGGTTGCTATTTTCACATCTTTTTTTTTATGCTGGCAAGGCTTTCAGATTTTTAAGTGTTCACTCAGTAACCATATTTTTTGTATGTACTTATTACATACATATACAGAATCATACACTTTCTTACCATTTGCTTTTCTCCAACACAGACACAAACATTTATAAAAAGATACATATAAAAAGATTTACACACATGTTTATTATGTAGAAACCTGCATGGACATGAATCCTCAGCCATTGCATAGCATTCCTGACACTTGACTCCTTACTTGGAATATGAGATTCTTCAGAAGACAGAAATAAGTAACTGGTCTCTTTTAAGAACAAAGGCTGAAGTGAATATATTTAAAAGCTGCACTGTGTTTTGATGTTATTATAGCAATCAAAGTCAGAAAATCACAGTAACCAAGTAATAAAGAATGACTTCAAAGCCTAAACTGTCTAATGATGATATGACAACTGCAACAGTTCATCTGTATTTATGCAATTTATTTTATATACACGTATATATTTATATTATACACAAAAGTGTATTATTTATGGCTATGTGGTTAAAAAATCGGGAAAAGACATCAGAACATAAACACTAACCTACGTTTGGTGTTATGCTATATGAAAGATGTGCGCGTGCATATATACACATATATATGTAATTATAGATCTGTAGGTCTAGAATATCAGTGTGTTGCTGAAAATTCATCTTCTTCACTTGTCACGTCTCTTACTCTTTTGCACTTTTATAGTAATGAGTCATTTCTTAGCCTTGCAATCTGCTACTGAAGGCCCTGGATGTCTAGTCTGAATTTCACTCGTTGTCAAGATGTTTGAAACTGGTGCTGGGCTGGAAAACCAGGAGTTCTGGGATCTTTACCAGTTGGTTGCCAGTCTCCCTGTCCTTGTAATTTAGGAAATATACTTTCTCAACATACCACTTCTTCAGGATAAGGTTATCACTTCGGCATATTTGTCTGTCTGTAGCCATAAAACCTGGCATTGCTGGTGGCTTCATGCAATGCTAATATTACTGCTATTGAAAGATTTCCCTTGGGTAATGAATGATTTGTTTTGTCTTTATTGTGAAAAATTATGAACACTTTTGAGTGTTACACAAATTTATGAGAACAAAAGAAAAATTTGCAAAGCCTGAAAAGCAATTCTGTTAAAGTCATTGTCATTGAAAGTGTTCTCTGTTTATCAGCATTGTCTCATTTCAGAATTGAGCTATTTCTTGCAACTGAAGGTTGAATTGAATTAGTTGAACTAATTGAATTAGTTGAATTGAAGGTTGAACTGAATTAGTTGAAAAATTTTCAGTTTACAATGACCCCAAAGGCAGTGGTTGGATAATACGTTAGCTTCAGCAGCAAAGCCAGATGGTGGATCTCCTGTTCTCCCATTGCACACCTGCATCATACAGTAATCATTCATTCAGTTGTTCTTTTCCAGATGCTTGTGAGACTGCTCAGTATGAATTTACCAATATCCATCCGATAAAACTGAGTTAACAAATTGAACTAATTTAAAGGTTAGGGCAGATGAAGTGGAGGAATTAGTTGCTGGACATGATGTAAAAAGTTCTTGAGTATCAAAAGACTAACGCACTGTTTCTCAATGCATCTGTGTCCTTCAGACCGAGACTTGGGCAGCAGAACAAGCTGACTTTCTATCAGATATTCCACACAGAAAAGTTAAAAGTAACAAGAAACGCATAAGAGAGTTCTCCCAGCAAACTGTACAAAAGCAGGAATGACAGAGTGGTGTTTTCTCCCAAGCTGATGTGTGGCAGGGCAAGACTTAGGCATGGGGAAATGCAGACTCAAAATTGCCCCTGTTTCAAAAATTATTTTGATGAGTGATATGTCACTCCAGATGTATTACTAATTCATTTTCCTATTAATAGGGAGCAAAGCACTGACAGCTTTTCACTATTAGTTCAATCATTATTTTATTAAATTAATACTAATTAAGTACTTTCCAGCTTCCTGATTACTGTTAGACCCAGATATCTATGACAGGTCATTAGTTGTAGAGAAGAATGGTCAGGCACTAATATTAAGCAATGAGATTGCTTATTCATACACTGCAGAGGTTAGAATTAATAATCATGCTAAATTGAATCTCATGAATAATTCATAGAGAAAAATCCAAAACAATTTGCTATGGATACCAGAAGAGATGCATTTTTAAGAAACAAGGGCCAAATTATCCTTTGCATCACCTAGGTGTAATAATTTGGAATACAGTTATTTGCTGGCAGGCAGAGGCAGAGGCTTGGGAAAAAGTGGATGCTGAAAGAAATTTGGGTTGAGAGTAAGCAGAAAAGTTGTTACGTGCCTGCCATGTGCTATAGAAGAACATAAATAACATAGACCAATGTGATTTTGGGAGGCATTAAATCAAAGAACCAGAGGAGATTATTATGCTGCTACTAAGTACTCTTGAGAACACACCTGAGATACCTGCTTGAGGCCTGCACTCCTTGGAAAAAAAATAGAAATGCCAAGAAAAATGAGACTAGAAGGGATTATTAGGTACTGGAGGAAACACAGTTATTTGGAGATCATGTAATTATGGATTAATTCAGAAGACAGGAACATTTTTAAAGAGAAAGGTGTGATTTTCTTGAATTATTTTTTGGTGGTAGTGGTGAGTCAGATCCTCCTGAGTTTACTGATACTGTCCACAATGGCGTGTGGTCTGCACACTGCTTAGCTGCCTCCACGGGAAGATGAGCCCTTAGAGAAAAGGAGAAGAAATAGCATGGCACTGTGTCTATGCAGAGGTTGTGAATCTATTCCAAAATCTTACTCATGACTTCCTGAGCTTCTCTCTGTTGTATTTTTCTTCTGTGTAAGATGGGCATAGTCATAGTTACCTTTCTACAGCATCCTGGGTGCTGTGAACTAAATACATCAACTGGACCTGTGAACTGAATCACTGGAGGCCAATCTGTTGCTCAGGTATGATTTGATTGCTTCTCTGGCAGCTGACCGTTCCTGGGCACAAAGGCTGCCAACTCACATATTCTTCCTCTGTGGAAGAAGCTGATCAAACAAGAACTACTGAAAGCCTAGTTGGGTCACATGATGTTCAGCCCAGCCCTGTTCTACAATGGAGCTATGGGATTATAGAGTCATGGAATCATAGAATGGTTTGAGTTGGAAGGGACCTTAAAGATTATCTAGGTCCAACCCCCTGCCACAGGAAGGGACTCCTCCCACTAGACCAGGTTGCTCAAGGCCCCATCCAACCTGGCCTTGAACACTGTGCCAGTGCCTCACCATTCTCAGAGTGAAAAACTTCTTCCTTACATCTAATCTAAATCTCCCCTTCTCCAGTTTAAAGCCATTACCCCTCGTCCTATCACTACAAGCCCTTATAAAAAGTCCCTCCCCAGCTTTCTTGCAGGCCCGCTTCAGATACTGGAAGGCCGCTACGAAGTCTCCCTGGAGTCTTCTGTCCTCCAGGCTGAACAACCCTAACTCTCTCAGCCTGTCCTTGTAGGATAGATGTTCTAGCCCATTGATCATCTTCGTGATCCTCCTACTTGTGAGCCCTCTCTTCCCATCTTTTTGAGATCTCCTGGCTCTGAGCAGTGCAAAAGTGTTGATGGAAGACACATAAGTGCAAAAATACTAATGAATGGCTGAGTTAGGTGCAAACATGAACAAAATAGCTATATATAATATTTGAGGGCCATCAAAAGGAAGAATATTTAACAGGGAGAGGAAAAGAGATTACGAGGAAATGAAAGAAAACTTTAACAGCACGAGTGAGTTATTTGATCAAAAGTGCTTGGCCTAATGAAAAATTACATTTTGAATGGTGGGAAAAACCTTTTGAAAAGATACTATCAGGGATCCTTGCATTTTCAGTGACACTTAGAATTAAATATCACTCTGACTTTGAGAAGACCTTGGAAGTCCGATAGACAGCTGTACTCTTGCACTGCTGTCTAAATGAAGCATGACACTACACAAGTGACCTAAGCATTCCCTTGCCTTCCGTGGGCAAGCAAACTGGTGCATGCTGTTCAGCGTTTCAGAGACAGGCAATACCAGTCTACACTTCTTTTTCTCCAGTGAAACCAATCACAACACTTCCCTACTCAGAAACAAACCAGCACAACACCAGGGTGGGCTGCAAAAGCCTTTTCTAAACACTGCTGTCACCATGCCTTCACTATTCATTTGGGTATTAAGCTCCTAATTTTGAGTGCTAGCAAGAGGTTTCTCAAAGTTCACAGAGTGTAATTGTTACCTAAGGCTGGGAGATTCTGCTCTGCTTTCTAGGTTATTTAGCTGCAGATAATTTATGAGATTGCTGAGGAGGTTGAAAAATTGTTTCACCTCTCAATTGTTCATACTTGCACTGGTTTTACAACAGATGGGAGAGAATTTTGCAGTTGTGAATATTTGATTCATGCCGGCTGGCTACCTCCTATCACTCAATGAAGACAAAAGCTAGAAGGCTGGAGAGGAGTTTCAGTGGGTTTTAAAGTGTTGGAGCTGGCTTGACATATATGTATCTCAGTTGTTTTAGAGCATAAAAGTGACTATTTCAGTGTTTTGTCTGCTTTTCTTTTTTATGTGATATAGTATTAGTGAAGTTAAACAGGGTATCACAGATATACATAGACCTAAAGTATGTGAAATAAGCAGGAATAGTGTTTTTGGAGTTAACTGTGTAAGACAAACAGACATTGGTTCCTAGATTTACCAGTGACTTCTTATCTCATTTTGGATATTTTTCTTAGTACTTTCCATTTTAATTGTCTAGAAATGCCAAGCAGATGGGCCCGTGAATAAGACTGCACAGAAGTACATATACAGTCATTGGGGAGTTTTTTGGGGTGAGGACATCACAGTCAGCTGGTTTTGGTTTTTAGTCCCTTTTAGTCACCTTCTCTGGTGAGTAATTTCTGACGCTGGTCAGCTCACTTAGGATCAGACACACTTTGGTCTACATTTTTGTGTCTTTGTCTGTTACATCTTCCCTGTCCTTATGCACTTGACTAACCAAAAGGTTTCAAGTTATAGCAGAACCTGTCTAATGACTAACCCTGCTACAGGGAAAGATCTGCCCTCAGCCCCTCATCATCAGCCACACAGTTGTGCCATTCCTTTGTGTCGCTTCTGGCATTTATCTGAGCCCTCGTTCACTGTCAATACAACGTTTACTGTTGGGTTTTGGAGTTTTGGGAGGGCTCTTTTATTTTTATTAGGCTTAATTTTCTAAGCTTTAGCTTCTAGAGGTGATTTTTGGAGGGAATGGAGGGGATCAGGAGAGTGGCACACACAATGCATGCAAAGCATTTAGCCAGAGGCAGAAGATAAAAGATGTAGAAGATGTGATTGGTGCTATTGATATAACTGTCTTGCCTACAACATGAAAATTCTGAACTACCTGACTTAGGAGCTTAGTCAGCAACATTCCCTTTCTTTTTGTGGTGAGACACCAGTACTTTCAGAAGAGGTGATTTGGATCTCAGTTGGACAAGATCTTTTCCTCACCGACTCCAGCCTCATTGTTTATCAAGGACGGTTAACTTCTGGGAAACTAAGAGTTGAATCCTAAACTGAGCACTTCAGTTGAAAGCCTGAAGTTAGGTGAGATCTGGGCCTTTTCCAGCAATGAATGTCACAAGGAGGGTGGAAGCTGTTAAGAAAAAGACATTGTTGTCTACCTCCAGCATTTTTTTGTGAAGGCAGTTGCATTATAAGTTGACAGTAAAACCTATTTTTGGAGTGAGACTTGTATCTGTATCCTATGTGATTATACACTAAACTGCTGATAAAATGAAAATTCCACCTCATCTTTCAGGAGGAAAAAAATATATAAAATAAAAGCTTAATCGCCTCCAAGGAGCCTTTCAGGTAAGCTAGGCAAGGGAACACACTGGGAAGACGCTGGATTTAGATATAATTAGGGTTTCTAATCGCTTGGTGGCATCAGACCCTAGGGAATGCTGTGCCAACACACACATTTAAGGGACTTCAGGCATCTCTAGAGCAAGGACAAAATTGAACTGGGCTCTTTTAAATGCCAATAACATCAGAATATTGAATTCAAGAGATTACAGAGGCATATGGATGCTAAAATCCCTTTTTGGAGCAAACTTTTAGCCTTTCTGTGCCAGAGTTCACCATCTGAAAAATGGAGCTAAACACTGTCTTCCCAGGTTGAAGGAGAGCTGAATGACAGTAAAATACAATGACAGTAAAATACAGATCCTTCTATAATAGTGGAAAAGGAAGGAGTGGAAAACTTTTATAACCATCTATGCATCTAATAGCTGTACTTGCATAAGTGGTCAGAACTGCAGTTTCCTTTGTGATATCCGAGAATTCTGTCTGCTGGGATCTTACAAAACCTGCCTCCTTAATGTCTCTGTATCATATTTGCCCATTTGTAAAATAGAGATTGTAAAACTTATTTTGTCTGGCTGAGCTGGTCAGATGGAAAGCACTTCAGGGCAGAGGGACCATCTTTTACCATGGAAGAGTATCATATAGGAAAGATAATAAAAAAGTGTCCATCCAAGTTGTTTTTAATACAAAATTGTGTTTTCAACAGAGGATATGGGCGTACAAATCAATTACTATATATTGTGGAAAAGGTAATGTAAAGCTCACCCAACATCCCCTTGAGGCTCAGTTCTGTGGTTACTTGATGTGAGATAGGTTAAGCTACGTATTGTCATTTCTACTACTCAGCTCTTCTGTTGCATTTAATGAGTAAGTAAAAAAGCCACCTTTTGGTACCATTGTGAGGCTTCATTCATGCTTATGAAACACCTTGAGCTCCTCTCACGGTGGCTGAAAAACTTGATTGCTCTGACGTGAAAAATAAAAAGTTGGGGAGTAGGAATCTCCATCTCTCCCTTTAAACACATTTGACTTACAAGCTCTATAACTTTCAAACAAGATTAGCATTATCAATAAATCACCGAGTTCACAGATGAGAAACACGACAGAATGCCTTGTTGCCGAGGCATATATAATGACAATAGATGCCTTAGCCACAGTTATAACTGTGCTGCAACAGATTGTGCCCTAAAGCAGAAAATATCCTGCACACAAGAGGTTATTCAGGTATGGAAAAAAAATTAAAAAGTTTAGTTATCATTGTTAACGTTCTCAGGGTAGAGAGATAAAGAGAGCAGGAAGGGTGGGACTGGGGGAAGGGGAAAAGGAGTGGGGAGAAATCGCAAAGCCCTCAAGTTTTAAGACAGCTCAACCAGCTGTCAGGTAGCCAGGCAGAACAAAGTAAAGCACATTTTGGAAGGAAAGCATCCCTGTTCGTAACCATGAGGGTATCTGCGGGTTCAGTGCTCTCACACACGGCAGAGTCCTGACGACACATATCTGGTCCTGCGAGTCCCATGCTCAGTTTTCTGACAGCTCGCTCTCCTTTTCTCACACATCTTCCCTGTGTCCCAGGGCATAATACTCATTTCACTGGTTTGCTCCATCCAAAATCAGTGAGAACCTCATCGTCTGTGTGCCAGGCATGCTCTGAAAGGTTGATTTGCCACCAGTTTTACTGGTGCAGCTTCGGGGAGTGATACAGGAGGAAGAGGAGAGGAAAAGAGAAGAAAATTTAAACCTCAGAAACACTTCGCCAAATTATTCACAATGCTACCAGCTCACAAACAGCCTTCTGTAGGACTTCAGAAGGTAGACAGACTCTTGAGAAACATTTAAACAAGGGTCATTGACATTTGTCAACAAAAGGTGATGGCATTTTAGTTCAAATTAAGGAGCTGGTACCAGTGAATGGCCAGGATTGCAATCAGCAGCCACGGCTGCAGGACGATCTGAAGGGTGAAGGTGGGCAACACAACATGGACTTTGGGATGTCATAGATTCAGAGAATCATTATGGTTGGAAAAGACCTTTAAGGTCATTGAGTCCAGCTGTTACCCTAACACTGCTAGATACACCAGTAAACCATGTCCCTAAGTTCCACATCTACACATCTTTTAAATACCTCCAGGGATGGGGACTCAATCACTTCCCAGTTTTCCCTTCTTGTAGCTTAATTTTGGATTGCAGCTTTTCTTGACTAATGCCTGGAACAGAAAGGGAATCCCAAAATTCTGTTGGCACAAATAGCACCTGCTCCTCAAGTCATATCCGGTTCAAAACTAGTATTCCTGCTCTTGCTCATGTGGTAAATAAAACTGATATTTTTCAAAGCCAGAGCACATTGTAGGTAGCTTCCCTTAGAACTGCTGTTATGAGTATTTTCATTTGGAAACAGGTTTTGGATAAAACACTTTAAACTTGGAAAAAATATTTCTCTTCACCTCCTCCAGCTAGCTTGAGTAGGGACCACAGCTAGCCCCTTTGCCTCACTGTTCCCCTGACTCAGCTTCAGTCAGTGAAAGACCTGCTGTAGAGACAAGTGAAGACAACACATCTGCTGCAGATATTCATGGCTTTTAGATCAGACTGAAGACCTTGAATCCCTCTTCAAAAAGCACTGGTAATATGTTGCATGGCTACCTTTTAAATGAGATGAGTCTCTAGCTTGATCACATAAGGGCACACTGCAGGGATGCAGTAGATGCTTCTATACTGTGAAATGGGTACAAGAGAAATACCCTGTTTTGCTTCATTAACATAGTGGCTTTATGCACATATGAGAAATACTTGTTTTCATTATGGAAGTGTTTTCTGAAGAGAAAGGTTTTTATCCATTAGAAGGGTTTCCTACTAACAAGGATGAAAAGTCCTTACCTTAAGTCATTATGTATATTTCTAAAGCAATAACATCTAAAACTTTGCTCCAAAGCATTTCAAACAATTTTAAACAGAGTGACTGTGAAAAATAAATTACTACATCAGTATTAACAATCAAAGCTGCAACACTTAATTGAGTAGCCCTACAGTAGAGATGGCTTGGGTCTAAAAGGGTGAAGACCATCGGGAAATCTTCCTCACTGAAAAGACTTGGTCTTAGAATGAAAGCTGGCTTTAGAGCTGACTGAGTTATCAGCTTCAAAATAAGCAGAGAGGGTCAAATTGTGAACTCACCTTGCTTTCCTCTAGTTATTTGCAGAAAAAGTCCCACTTACTTCAGCCTGCTCATTTCATGACCTTTTCATCAAGCTGAAATACTGCCTCATAAATCCCTAATTATATGAGTGTAGTGTATCATAAGATTTTTCCTTTATCCTTTTTCTTGGTTATTATATTCTTCCAACTGTAAGTCGTTAACAAGTCAAATGATTTCTTATTGCATTTAAAGCTTTAAAAATAGATTACTTTTAAAATAGCAGCTTCTAATGCTTTCTTTCTTGGAAAAACTATTTTTAATATTGTTTAATTGTTAGTAGGAAACGAAGATTCTTAAGCAATTGCTTGATTTCACTATTCTTCAAGGAAAATATCAGTATTATAAATTAATGGTAATAGTACGAAAATTGATTACCTTGGCTCAAAATACTAATCCAAGTCAAAAACTAAGGACAGGTGTATACAGATTGCAGATCCTGTTTATTTTTCACACTCTTGGAGCAACAACTGGTCCTTGAAGTAGCCCTATAGACTACTCTAAAGCAAAAACATAACCACTGAAAAGATGAGTTGATTATGACATACAAGAAGAGCACTGGGTAGACTCTTTCCTGGGAAACTGGTGTTTGTAAAATTAAAGACTGATCCTTCTTCTTCCAGGCCAAATTATTCTTCTGTTAGAAAGACTTTTTTTTTCTGGCATTAATAGTCCTACAGAAACTTGCAGAGTTGACTGCTTTGAAGGATGTTTTTTTCCCAGAAAACTTGTAACTTAATCAAATCAAAACACATTTTCATTTGGTCTTTAGAAAGGTTTCTTCAATGTATTTTCCATGCCAAATTCAGCCTCTAGCCACTTCTCTCTAGAACTATTTAATTAAGCATTTCAGGGTTGGAGGTTTTGGGTGGTTTTTTAATTACATGAAAAAGTTTTGCTCTTCTATTTTTTTCCTGATACTAGTATACATCAAGCCAGTAGAATAATTTTGCAGTAAATCCTCCAGAAATCAGGCACAAAGCAAGCAAAGCCATCTTCAGTTTACAACAACAGAGATATAGTTTTCTCTCCAAGAGGGAAACAGTGTTCAGTTACAAGGTTCTGCAAAATAAATTACTGAGCGGTGATCCAGGTTATCTATTTGTGTAATCTGTCAGTACTCTATCAGTAGCATGAAGCTATGACAATTTATGGTAATTAGTGAAGGAAAGAGTACGGCATTGCATTAAATGTTACATGGTTTGTGGAAAAGTGTAGTAAAAACATGTCCCACAGAATAGTTATTTACCATCTGATAATTTCACCAGCTACTAGTGCTCTGAATTTAAAACTAGACCTGAAAAGAGTAACTGGGGCTGTTGTTTGTTATGTATTCATTTTCACTTCCCTAAATTTAGACTTAAATATTAATGAAGGAAAGATTAAAAAAGTAAAAGCAAATCCCATAAAACCCCTCTAGCCATGCTGAGGGAATCCATCATTTTCTAGCTAGTGGCAATACAAATAATGTAATGTCTTTTTCCTCCTCATTTTTAAGGATCATTAGAGGTACCTGAACTACCTGGATAATAAGTAAATAAAAACAACGGAATATTCAGCTGGTGTGTGCTCTTGGCAGACGGATGGAGCACATTTCTTCCTGATTAGAACAGCAAGAGTTGTCTGTTGTCTCTGCCAAGCTCCAGCTCCAATGCTCAACACTGAAAACATTTCCTTTTGATGCTTCTTTGGCCATAACTCAATCTTTTTAGTAGCAACAAGAGTTGGGTATAGGAATGTTTTTCAGTTTGCTGCTGAAATAACAAGCCTGAGGAAAAGTATTAGGCTGTGCTGAAATGAAAAAGAAATTTCTTGTTGGATTTAAAATGATTATTTAAGCCAAGTCTACTTTCATTAGCTGTTGTTGTTATTATCTTTTTTTTTTTCTTTTAGATTTCATTTAATTTTGTAGGTGGATGTTTTCAATTAAATAATGCCTCAATTTTATTTTGGAAATACTGAAAAATCTTTCTGCTTTTCCTAAATGAAGCATATCATTAAGAAGTCCAGTGAATGCTCATCTTATACTTAGTACTTGTCTCAATTTGGAGTGCTGGAGGTGGTACTTATTAATCTGTGTGTTTGATTTTGTCCAAAAATACACACTCAACTGTAGCTGAATATAAAACTTGATTTAGTCTCCGTGAACCAAGACATAATTTTTATTGAATATGCTCACTCATGATCTTGGCAGAAGATGTAGGGCTCAGGGCTGCAATTCAGCAGGTTTTAAAAGCAGTCATCAGAAAGTGTCAGAGGGCCTGGTTTCAGCTGCGATAAATTAACACTGGTAGCATGCTGCTTTAGATGAGGCTGCTCAATGAATTCCAGCATATGGTTGATAGGAAACAAAGACATAGAAGCACTTCCAGCGAAGACTTATCCCATCCTAAGTAGCTGTCTTTGAATACTGTTTTGATTGTCTTGAAATTTGACATATTTTCACTGCCTGTGCTCAGGACAAATGAAGGGGTTTAAGAACCTGTAGTAGGATGGGAAAAAGAGAACAACAAATATCTGAAGACCAGTGATTTCATGTTACAAACCCCAGCTAAACTAGGTTATGGCCAGACTTACTCCTGCTGAGTTTTGGGTATGGGAAGGAAGTAAAAGCAAAAACAGGTCCGAAAGCTCTGGGTTAGCCCATGGGTGTCTTTTGATTAACAGTTTAGTGTTTTTCTGGCGTTAATTCTTGGACTAGACCAAGGTGCAGCAGGGCTCAGCTCTTTCAGACTGCAACTGATGAGTTGAATATGCTGAAGCTGAGCTATGGTCACTAACAATGTTATTTCTTATCTGAAGCAGTAGCCATTTCACTTCTGTTAAGCCCTCTGAAGCTAAAAGTTAGATTAAACTAAACCTGGATTAACGCTAAACCTGTTACCTATTCTGCAGGCACCAGAAGGAGGTCACCTTATGGAGATGGTGATTCCTCTTATTGTAAAGTATGTGTTCACAAGGGTTGGGATGAATTAGGCTGGAAATGTTTGCCTCTTTTCATTGACTATGGACATTTCTTAGCTAGCTTGTACAGATTAACTGTTAGATACACGGCACTGAGAAAAATGACCACCATTATGCTGTCTTCCTTGTGCTAACTGGAATTTGAGGTGCCCTGACACAAGGAAAAGAAAGGAGAACTTAATATGTGAAGTAAATAATATATCTAAGGACTCAGACATCTTATAAATTCATGAATTTGCTTCATATACTATTTTAGAAATGCTGAAGAGTTTTTATTGGTTTTAAAGAGCAAACAGACTCATGTTCTAATTTTCTTGAAAATTTATGTCGTATTTCCTATACCATATCATTTAAAAATAAATGCAACTTATAAAAAACCTACTGACAGTACTGTGGTTTAGTGTAAACACAATCGATAATGAAAATTGTTGAAGAATGTGAAAAGGTTTTACTGAATTAAGGAAAATGTCTTCAATACTGCCATTTTTTCAAGAAAAGTTAAATTTTTAAGAAAAGTCGACTTCTGATGCAGAAAAACATTCATCAGCCAGATCTATTCATAACTAAACATCATAAATAATTGATTTCTGAGTATAGTGTTCAAATCTTAAAAAGATTGCTTTGGGAAAAACCTCAGTTGACAAAATTTAATTTTTTCTGATGGAACTTTCAATGATATATAACCTTTAGTTATTATTGTATAACAAATTAGCTTTAAATAATAAAAAACAATCACAGTATTTAGTTTTTTTAATGTATTTTTAAAACATTTTTGGACTTCTTGAAATATCTTCCTCACATTGAAATCATATACAAATTCAGACTAAGCTGAAAAATAGATTGAAGCTGCAGATTTCTCACCAAGTGAAATATTTTCAGGAAGAAGCTCACTTGGTCTTATGCACAACTGTTAATTTCAAAACCACTATGATAGACACCATGACCCTAATCACATCTACCTGATTATTTAGTTATGTTATCTTCACCTTTCACATCAGAGCCATCCTCTGGCTTCCTAAGGTAATAATTTAAGGGTAAGATTCATTGGCATAGGACAAGTTGACCACATCCGTAACTTAGCTCAAATGTGGACTTCAGATGTGTGATGTAAACCAGCTGTCTAAGATTCCTCCGTACTTAATGAAAGAAACAATAAGTTCCTGAGACAATTTACTCCTTCCTAAGGTGGGTCTGTGAGACAGGAAAATCTTCAACAGGTACCTCTTTGTTTCCAATAATATGAGGAAGAATAATCACAGCTAGCTTAATTTAAACACCATCTTTGGGCAGCGCAGTTGAAGTAATATGAATCCCACTTTTAAGATGGAGAAAATAAAAAGTTGTCTTGGAATAATGCTTTGTTTGGATTTTCTTCTAACGAGCTCTTATTCATCAGGCCTTTTTGAATAGAATCATAGAGCCGTTTAGGTTGGAAAAGACCTTTAAGATCATTGAGTCTGACCTTAAACCTAATGCTGCTAAGTCCACCACTAAAACATGTCTCTCAGCACCACATCTACATGTCTTTTAAATCCCTCCAGGGATGGGGACTCCACCACTTCCCTGGGCAGCCTGGTCCAGTGCTTCACAATCTTTTCTGTGCAGAAATTTTTCCTAACATCCAATCTAAACCTCCCCTGGCATAACCTGAGGACTTTTCCTCTTGTCCTAAATAATGCTTTCACTCTTCTTTTATTTGTGTTTTGTGTTTTTTGTTTGTTGTTTCTTTTTTTCTCATTCCATCTTACTGATTTTACGTAGTTCATTCGGACAAATTAAATAATAGATCTTAATTAGGTAATTGAGTTCTATTATAGACTCATTTCAAAGTTTTCAAATAGGAAGACAGAGGGAAAAGATTTGTACAACAGCGAAGATCTATGCAAGGCAGAAGATAAAATAATTGGTTGAGATACTTTGTTTAATCTACACAGGGATAAAATGGATAAACCTTTCATGTAAGAGTGCACCAGCAAGATTAAACACTTAATTGTGGTGATTCTGATTTATATTAACTGAGCTAAATTCAGGGTGAGGAATTTTCTGCCCCAACACACTGGTAGGGGAAATTTTCACCTTTTTGGAAATTAAGGCCAAATATCAGGCACTAAGATCAAGATGATCCTGCCCCTGTCCCACAACTGTGTAATATCAGCTTCCTGCGTTACACTATAAGGCTCTGAAAATTTTAATCAATTGGGTTAAGAACACTTATTTTCAAAGCAGTGTGTGAGAACGTACCAAATTGCACCTATTGGGTTATATATGCTGTGATTAGTGAGCTTTAGTGTCTCTGTTTGTAAACCTACAGATTATTATTGTCATTGAAGGAGGCTGTTGGAGGGAGTGTTTGATTTTAAAAGTCCTCTATCTTAACAATTTGTTCACTACCTCAGACGAATAAAGGCAAGGGAGGAAAAAAATCACCAGTAAGTGGAAATCCAAGCACCAAGGAGCATCACCTGATGTCCTTTCCCAAGTCCATCGATCCTATCAGACAGAATCCATTTACATGAGCATTTATTCTTGCTTATCTTTACCTGTATATATGTTTACCTTCCTTCTTTTGATCATTTTTGTCAGTCTTCTCAAAGAATGCCAGCTCGCAGGTCCTGTGTCTCAGCTACTTCTGCATACTTGAAAAATGTTTGGTGATAATTGCTTTAAATATTCAGCTCACATACACAATACTATGACTTTTACATTAAAATAGATATGAGTACTAGGTATACATATATATTTACACAGAGTCCCTGGGTAGCTCAGTTCCTATGAGAAAATATAAATGGATAGTAACTTTCTTCAACTCTTTTGTCTTAAGGATTGACACACTGTGATGATAGAAAGAGGTAACAGAATGTGAATCAGTAGTATTATTGCTTATTTCCTCCAGCTCTTAAAATCATCAGCCATCTGCAACTAATGTTCTTCTAGTGAAGAGCAGTGTCTCTATGGACTGCATGTGCTTCACTGCTCATACAGGCTGAATTCAGCCATGCCACTCCAAATGGCACTTTACATCTTGGAAGATATGACTGACTGTTGGGGAAGGATGGAAGAATTTGACCCCAAATCACAGTGTGAGATTGTAATTCCATATTTGACAGGAAATAAAGGCTTTTCCAACTTGCTGCTGGACCTATGAAGACCACAAGCTGGCGGATGTGTTTGGTTTCTGAGACTGAAAGTGCAATTACTTTGAAGCTCATGAATAGTCCTCTATGTTTAGGGGTAGGCCTCCAGCATATACAAAGTCACTGTCACAGTCCACTGTGCTGTGATGAGAAGGGACATTCCTTGGCACTTCAGGACACTATCCACCTGTTAAGTGGCAGCAGAACCACTGTACTCTACTGCACAACCTCATGTGCTGGACACGACAGCTGCTACGTTACTGGCTTCATGCAGAGAAGACACTTTAGGTGGAGGACATTTAGGTGCAGTGTCGAGTATGAGCACCATCCAATGGCTGTATCTTCTCACAAGGTGTGATAGGAAGAAAGAAGGAGCAGGGTCGGCAGTAGAAAGAAAGAGTACAGAAGTGGGTGAAGCTGGGGGAAGCTGCCAGAGCAGTAACATCTCCTGCTTCCAGGTCACTATGACTTACTGTCTCCTACCCGGTAGCTAAAGGGATTCAGTGAAAGGATCATAACTCTGTCACACTCCTGTCCTTGGGCTGCTCCCAGAGAAGCATAATTATATGCCACCCCTTACTCAGGACTCAGCCTAAGGGCACAATATAACCCACAGACACCAGTGGTGGAAAAGACCTATTAGGTCCATTTAGCCAATTCCCCCGACATTGTAGGGGTCTTCCTTTCCTGCTACGTCCAGCCTTGCTAGCCTTGGGCATGAAGCTGTCATATAGCTGATGGGTTTGCCACTTCACACGTTCACATGTTGCTAGGACTTCTGACACTGGGCTTCAGCAGTTTTTCAGATGTATAATTGATGATGTTTCTGTGACTGCAAGGTCCCCATGACCCTCGATGGGTCATCGTGGGTAACGGCACTATCTTTAATGTTGGGTCTGGTTGACACTACACCGCCTGTGCAAGTGAGAACCAAAACAGGGTCTGTGAACAGCAGAACTGATCTGGTACGACCTGTCCCATGCACAGAAGAGGTACAGAAGTAGTTTTAATGGGTAAAGTGGAAAAAAACTGGCCACAGGTGGCAGGAGGTGTGTGTGTATGATGCATAGCAACAGCTGAAGATGTTTAGCCTTTGCAATGTTTCTCTGAGGGTGTCTTCCCCATGCAATGACACAAAAAGCAGAAAAGATGGAGTTTGTGCTGACTCAGGACTTCAAAGTCCACGTGCCACTTTGTCACAGGAGGGTCTTTGCCCTCAAAACAGTGTGGTAGCATATCTGGGTCTGGAACAGTTGCCATGGCTTTTTCACTTATTTTTCTGGAGCTACATCAGTATTTATTAGTACATAGTCCTTGCACATCTCCATAATTCTTCCTTTGCTTTTCCCTATTTAATATTCTACTCCTCTGTCCAGAAATTAAGGGAAGTAGGGAGCCAAGTTTCTATCCACCTCCCAATCCTCTTGTTCACTTGCCTCTTGTTCCTTTGCTAGAGGCACAGCGTAAGCAAACAAGTCACTTCACTTCTCCTACCTGACTGGATTCAAAGTGCAAGTAGCCCCTTCAGGAGCATCAGAACATTTTATTCCTCTGCATGGTAGCTGGGTTTACACTCTACTGCATGTAAAGCAAAAAGTTAAAAGAAACTATGGCAAAGAATCAGTCTGCATGTTAAAAAAAAAAAAAAACGAAATTAAACAGGGAAAATTTTAAACATAAACAAAGCAAAATAAAGAGGGAGAGATAGCTGAAGAGGTAACAGCAAACAGTTGTGTGTTTTCTTAGGGATTTAGAGAATGGAACCAAGATACTTCCAAGAGTTGAGAAAAGTATTTGGGTTTTTGTTTGGTTTTTGGTTTTGTTTTTAATTATTCTCCTCTAGGATTTAACACTAGATTTTTGCTGTAAGAAATTTAAGAAGTCATACTTCTTAACTCTTTTCAGGATTCAGGCAGCCAGTGGTGCAGTATTAGATATCCAAGTTTGATGGTATTAATCAAGCATTCCGTCAGTGGAGGATAAAGATGGAACCTAGACAGTTAGCACTGTGAGAAGCCAAATTGTTTGGTGGGTAAATCTACGTGCAGAAAGTCTCATTCCTCAGTCCTGCCTCTCTCCTTCTTTAGGGTGCCTGAGTTCCTCCCTGCATGGATCTGAGAATGAACCATGTCCTACCTCACTTTCACAGCATTAAAACAGAAATGGTAGCTTCCCTTACGTTGGAGGGCTAGGGAGGGGATAAATACGTTAATTTTGAAAGGTTATGCCTGCATAAGCATAAGCACTAGGGCTAAATAAACATCTTTAAAATTACTATCAAGAAGTTTAAAAAAATTCTCAAGCCTTTGCAAAGGTTCCCCTCACTGCTCTGCACTTGTCAGTTCCCCATTGTGGGTTACTTCTGCCATCTGAGCTGTGCATGTCCTCATGCCCTGCATTCTGGTTTGTACAGGCTCCAAACCCAATGAGGCCAGCACTTCAGTAGTGGTTAAAGACAACATGTCTTAGAAGCCACAAAGTCTCTTCTTTGGAAGTAAAGTCTTCCTTTCTTAGAAGCTCACTTCTCAGAGAGGCAGGAGCTACAGACCTCATCTTGGACCTGCCTTGATTTCAAAGATGAAGCATAGCTTCTCATAGCAGTCTTTTGCATCTCACAGGATCTGCTTCTCCCTCCTTCAGAAATTTTCTATCACAGTGCTGTGGTCTTTCCGTGCTCTTTAGGTCACTGAATGAGGTAAGCTTCATGGCCTCATTTGTGGCCCACCAATGAGCCATACCTGACTCGGTGTTATAGAGTACGAGAAAGCATATAGTGTGAATAAGCAGCTGGAATGGAGATTGCCAGCTGGTGCCCATGCTTGAAGGAGGCCCAGAGGAGGCATATTTAACACAATTACTGTATGCCTCAATTTGCCTGGGATGATTATAAAATATAAACCTTATCCCAGGTCCCAACAAAATCATTTATAGCACTGTGTTATCTTAGACTTTGGTCTGTGACCGGGGACTTCCTTTATTCCACTTCCTTAAATTCTTACCCTGCTAATTTACAGTTCCCAATGCCCTGGATGATGGGTAGGACACATGGTCCTGTACTTTGAACCATGCAGCCCATTGGTGAGTAATGGGAGTGGGGTTATCCTCCATTTTATGATCTGGAGATGGACACTCATCCTCAGCCCTAGCATTTTCCACCATATTCACAACATGACCAGACACATTGAATGCTTTCCTATCCTTATTACATGGTGAAGTATCAACTGCGTAAGAAATTCTGGGATGTCACCTTGTCATGCAGGAACATGGGAATATAGGGCTGGGTCATCGAGTCAACCGGATTTTATCCCAGGCATCATCCTGCCGTTATTCCATTACAACATCGTGTGCAATCATTTGTCATTGTTTAGTTTCATCAACAATTTTCTCAAACGTTTGAGGTTCAACTTGAAAACACTGGGATACTTTATACCTCTACCATGTAATATTTTTCCTTGGTATCCCAAAGTACTGATAGAAACAAGCTCTTTGTTCCAGGATGCTAAATGAGTCTTTTCCACTCTTGTTTTACGTTAAAGACTCCTCATTCTTTTGTCTTTGGGATCTATGCTCCCTTGATTAATTACCACTTAAATAACCTTTGTTGGAAGCTGAGCAATCAAATTGTATAAATATTTATGATTGGCTCTCATCTGCATTTAAAATAATCAGTATTTCTTGGTCTCTACAGGAAACTCTTCTCCTGTATTACCTGGGTAAAAAACTCATGCTCTGATCACAGTTGTGTTATGTTACCGGATCCTGGGTACCCTGTAAATTGATTTCATTCAGAGGTCTTTTTCCTCCTTCCTGTCATTATTTTTCTCCAAAAGTTTTGACCTTATGAAAGGAAACACAACAGGCTACATTGTGGAATGTGGTACAGTGAAGAGATTTTGTGCTAGCACCAGTCTGGAAGCATATAACAGCCAAAATCCCTTTAATTAGATGCCATAGTTTGCCAAGGCAGGTATGTAGCTTTCAAAAGCTGTTGTCTTGGCCCAGGGTAGGGTAGACGCCCCCCAAGACAGTCCTCTCCCACTTTGAGATTCCCTGTCTTGTGCTACGCTATATGTGTGTCATCCCTATGTGCAAGTCTTTGAGTGAAGGAATCACAGAATCACA
>VZZY01005125.1:2660-14724 GCA_013400335.1 Eurystomus gularis | reverse complement strand
AAGCAAGCAAGAAAGAAAGAAAGTAAGAAAAAGAAAGAACCCACTGCCCTAAACCAGACTGCTCTGAGAATGCTACTCAAATTTGCAGCCTGATGTAGTTTCTCTATTTTAAAATTCTTTTAATATCTGCATAAAGCATCAACAGCACACCTAGGCCTGTGTCTCTCTACAGTAGTCCTGGTAGATGGGAGATTCTGGATCACCATCAGAAGAGATTTTACAGAAGAGTTCTTTCAAGAGAAGAACAAAGTCAGAGCTCAAGCAACCAAATTATTGTATACTGATATAAAATAATATCCCCCAAATAATAGAGATTGAAACCATGGCTACAGCATATGATCTCAACAATTATAAACCTTTTATATTTTGTATGTAGGAGTTAATAAAAGTATTAGAAGGAGTACCATGCCAAAGATTGAAACATATGCATACATATATGCATATAGTATTGTATACGTGTATTTCCTGCAGACCTTTTTAAAGGAAAGTAATCAAATAACACCAGATATTGCTTCAATTAAATAAATGTTATTTAATAGCAGGGGCAGAGAAGAGGCAGAGAAGAGACAAAGCCATTAATATAAGTTCACTTCTTGAATATGGGTTTTGTAAAAACCCTACATTTTGGAGTTCTACTCTGTTGTTTTGTAACCCAAATATTAAAGGATAATTTTTTCTCAAGCAGACAGCAGTACAAAGAACTGTAGTGAACAAAATGTTCACATAGTCCTGTCGATCTTTGTACTTTTCAAAGAGAAGGAAGAACAGTATTTTATAGATAAGTAATCCAAATTATTTTTTTTTGCAGTGTGTGCAAATAAACACATACACAAATAAATGTACAGTGGGGGAGAAAAGAAAGCGTGTGCTTTAATCTTTCCATACTGATTCTGGTGGCTGTGGCTAGATAGGAAAAACAAGGTCAGAGCTCAAGCGTAGTATGCAAATGCACACACTCACACTCTGTATTTACACGCTGAACAACAATATGCAGCAATAAACATATATATTCTATAGGATGAGATTTTTGCCTCTGTTCCAAATGGTTTATGCCATTTAAAATGGTCAAATCAGTCATACTATGTCTTTCATGAAAATTTTCCTCATAGTGAAGAAACCATACTGTAACACTGCGTGATCATAGAAACTCCTTTACTGTCCTGTGGTCAGTACAGTCTTTAGTTTCTAAATAAAAGCAATTTAAGGCTTCCTTCCTTCACCAGGCTGGAAAAGGTAGGCATAAATTGCTTCTTCTCTTTCTTGGTATATGACTGAACACACAAATGGGTCTTCATCACAAAAACAAGTGTGTATTTTTGCATTTTTCTGCAAGCTCAGAAAGCTGAAAAATGAATCTTACCTGCCCTCACTGTGTGTAAAAAAATTCTATGTAGGCCTCCTCCTTAATGTATGGAGTACTCAGGAGTTTTATTTTTAAAAATACACAAACACAATCCAAATACTCCATAAAAAAAGGAGGAGTCTACATAGACATGGCTAATAATGTGCTGTATACTTTAAGAGATTAAAAAAATGTCGTTACATATGCTATTATGATTTATTAAGCAAATTCCTGACCCTGATAGCTAGTAAAAGCTAGCAAAGTGCAATTGGCTACTTTAATGCCTGAAAATATAAATGGTAGTTCACAGAAAGTAATCTCCCAACCATCACGATGTGCAATAGATCTTTCAAGACACTGAATACTTGACCAGAGTGATCTCATCTGCTGTCGAATACTTTCTAAAATCCTTTTCTTGACTGGTCAGTGAGAATATTGTCACGCAAAGATGTGACATATCAAAACACTGGAGACCTCATCATCAGGCTACATGCAGGAATAGACAACGCAGACTGCTTGGGTGGTGGTGATGGGTGGCCTCCAGTGATCTGGTTAAGGAATACCCAATGTGGTGCAGAACCATTGTTAGGTAGATTTCAGTGAATTGTGAGATAGTTGTCCATCTATTTATATGGAGCCCTGCAAGGATTTATTTAATCCATCCTTTTCAGAGACAACTGGATCTGTGGAGATAATTGCAACACCACAATTTTGCTGGACCACCACCTCCATCTTAGCCTCTACAATCAACATTATCACCCAAAAGAGGGAACATAAAATAATGAAAAAAACCTCAACTTTAAATTGATGCAAGGACCTGAGTAGCTAAAAGGCCACTGATAGCTGAACAAGACACTTAGAATTTTTAAAGCTACCTCCTAAAGGGAAAAGTAACTTAATGCAAAACATTGAAAGGAGCAATCAGTAATGTTGACTGTACCTTCAACAGAGGCTATCTCCCCACAAGCTGATAATGGAGAACAATCTTGAGGTTGTATTAAATTCACTGATAGTCCTGACTACAGAGATAACTGTGGTAAGAAATGGTTGCACTTCCACTTTCCCAGGAGACTGTGCCTATTCCTGTCAAAAGAAGATCTGGAAATTATGATTCATGCTTTTATCATCTCCATGTTCCTAACTGGAGCTAAGGGCTCCACAGAAGTTTCATCTTGTGCAATACTCAGCAGCACACCTCTTAAGCAGGAAAACCTGCCAAGAGATCATAATGGAAATCTGCACACTCTAATGGATTTCTGCATTCATTATCCTGATACAAATCAACTTCCTGGTCCTTATATTTAAAACCTTAACATTTTAGATACTGGCTTCTATCCAAGATCCACCATGCAACTGTGCGTATTGAAAATGCTAAAGTGTACAGAACCTATGTTCAAATGCTCAGAAGTATTTCCTGTATTAGGTTCCTGACCCTGGAAGGAAAATTTAACATATTTCAAGATGTACTGCAATCACATCTTCTCACAAACAAATCTTCCCAAAATAGTGCAGCTTCAGGAGGAGTGACAAGGAGCAAAGGAAAAAGTAATGAGAATAAAGTGGGAAGAAAAAAAAAAGAGAAAATAAATATGTGCCTCCAGAACATGTTAAACGTAAGAATAGCTATGGGCAGAATCTTTTTGTAGACATCCATAATTTACTTTTGAGTGTGAGACTTCTGGACATTTTATATGTATTGATGGAATTAGCGACATTCGAAAAATATCTGCTCAAGAAGCTTACAGTCTGACAGTCCTCTTATGATAAGTTGAGAAGGAGCAAAAGGAATGAGAGAGATGACTTGGGATGGAGATAAAACTTATACAACTGCAAGGAAAACAGAACATCACTTATTTGTCTACCAATACACCCACACACTCAACTACTTTTTAGGCTACTGAAAGCTGATTTACCAAATGTTTTCTTTAAAGTAAATGGGAAAAGAAGTGGAAGAAAAACAATGAACAGAGAGCAGAATATCAGCTAATACGAGTTAGAACCTTAATTTTACTGTTTTTACATGTATTTTGTTGCAGCATTAAGTCACATATTTTGAGCATAATTAGGAATGACCCGATCACAGGATCCACATTTTACCTAGTTCTAAGAACGTACTGTGCATATCTACTTTTGCTGTTAACGCTTACTTTGGTGTTTTTGGTAATGTTTAGAGGAAAATGCATGTCAAAACAAACACACATTCCTAGGTCTAAATGCCAGCCTGAATAATTAATATGAATCAAAATTATTTTATTGTATATTGAAATTTTCGACTTAATATATTTTCCAAGCACACAGAAGCAAAGTTCTAGTGTTTAGAAAGAGGGAAAATGCATCAAGATGCAAAACTGCCAGTTTCTCATCAGGATCAATGTTAATTCTGTGGCATTAGAACAGTATGATAGGCTTGTTGACTGGCTGTTTTGCAGATGGTTTGCCTATTTTTATTCTAGCTCACCCCAGCTCTGTCAAAGCTACTAAGCACGGACACATTCATCATTGCATAAGCAGCAATCGCTAGTCTAAAGTGGTCATTAAAAATATCTTGTGATGGAATCTCTACACAAACTTGCAGATGCTTTCTGTCCCATCAGGGGATGTGGCTTTCTCCATGCTATTCTACATCTGAGTTTCATAAACACAGACGCTCAGGGACGAGGCTCCACTGGAATCATAAAACATTTGCTAGTCTGTCATTACCACCAGCCTGGTTGTTAGTGGGGTGGGGTGCTCCATCTACTTTCTAGCAATAGCCCCAAAACTGCTGACAGATTTATGCGAAGTAGAATGCATACACACTTCTATCTTCTGCCCAGTGTGGTGAAGATAATTTTTTTCCTACAACTGGACAACCCCAAAGTGCAGTTAATACTATTACATTAAGTGACTCCAATATTGTAAAGTTGAGGATAAGTAAAATGGATAAACATTTTTGGAAATTCATCCAAATATTAAAATTAATTCATGTAGTGCAAACAGCAGGCTGGGATATTAAGGCAGGGAAGAAGCCAGAGTATTTTCCCCTAAGACCTTGTAACCTATACAAACAAAGAACTTCGTCTTCAGAGATGCTGAGCTCACATGTACTACAGTGATAGTTGCTATATAACAGCCTAAGTTAGATTCCTAGAGCACCCTAAATTTATTCTGAGGAGGTGAAAGAAGGTTGGTGTTGAATCTTGTTTGATGTCAGGGATAAGACAAAACCAAACTTTTGTCTTATTCTTAATGAAGAGTAAGAGTCCAGAACAGAAATCTAAGAATATAATTTTGTGGAGGCTTTTTGAAGAGTACAGGATGCTGTTCTTAAAAGGAGGAGTAGTGAGCCCTACATTTCATTAATAAGGTATAAACCAGCAAGACTTATGCCCTTGTATGTTTTTAGGATTTTTCTTGCTTTTGATTACTCTTTAAGAATCACTGTTCCCACAGTATCATGCTAGCTCCGCTGAGTTTGGTATTAGCTGGGGTGATAGCTGGGGGGATTACTTCAGGAATGTCTTTCAGGTCCTGCTTTAGGCTCTGCCACCATTCGGCTGAGGTTTTCTAGATGGAGAAGATAGACACTAGTAAGCATTAACTTGAATTTATAACACTCTGGCTACCTGGTACAGGGACAGCCTTTGGTAGAAGGTGGAGTGGGTAGCACCAAACAATACACACTAAGAATATCCATACAAAAAGGTACTTGTTCAGACAGGAATGAAGACAGAGTACTTTCCTTAAAGAACTTATTATTTTAAAAGCATATGAAGCAAGACCCCAGTCTTGTGAGGTGATGTAGTTTGCGCTCTGTTAATTCACACCCTTGCTTACTGCATACTAACTTTTCATATCAATAAGCAGAATTTAAGCCTTGCAAAACTGAGAATGGTTATGTGATCTCACATAACCTTTCTAATCAGACATTGTGCAGATAGTGCTGTCAGTAGCCAAACTCTTTAGCTTTGGAGAGTTCCCTCTTACATCACTGGCGCATATAGGTAGAACATTAACTCCTGCAGCCACATCTGATAAACTTTCTCTGAGCATCCTAGTGGTTCTGCCACTACAAATGGCATTGGGGAGACTTGGAGACAGGAGTCATAGAAATATATTTTGATCATGGCATCTCCTCACCGCCTACGAGTCCTTCTAGGTGTTGGGCTACAGAATCACAGAGTGGTATGTGTTAGAAGGGCCCTCTAAAGATCATCTAGTCCAGCCCCCCTTCTAGAATTGGGTGCTGCCCTCTTCAGTGCACCAGCTAGCCTTTTCAGCTCCTATCACTAGGCATTTTTGGTTGATATTTTTTTCTGAGGAGGCAGCAGCAACTAGAAATGCTCAGGCACATCAGAAAGACCCCAGAAGGAATGCTTCCCTTGCCTCTTCCAGAGCTGCTGGGCCTTGTAAGATGACACACACTACAATGTCATTTAGAGGCTTTGAAAAATCTACCTGGCTCATAAAACATTACCACCTCAGAATTTCCTAGGTGCATTCAGCAGAAGAGGTTCAAAATTTGTATTTCAGCATTCACCAAACATATGAGCAATATCTGGAACATAACAGTTTTGTTCGGTCTTTATAAATTTATGAGTGGGTTTGTGGCCTCTCACTAATAGATCTCTAAATTAATAAACTGATGTGTGTTGCAACACTCTCTAGGGCAGGTTTCTTTTAACTTTAGAGTCTAGTGACCTGCCTTATGTCATACTGTGGATTCACTTTTAGCGAAGGGTTGAATTTTCAGTCTGCTTTTCTTTCTGTGGTAGTTTACAATAAGTCAGTTTCTCATTCTATGTCATCAGTTAATATTAAACATGGAAAAAAAAATAATTATTGTCTTCTAGCACTGAACAATATTAATTTCTTCTTTTAATGCAATTCTGGGAAGAAAGAATGGAGTTTTTTTGCTGCACAGACTTTTTTCAAGAAGGTGAAGACACCATCATTTCATTACGTGGAGACTGCAGTCAAAGTCTGTAAGCTCCATAGCTGCTTAGAGTCAGGAGTGTTGGGCTTCTACGTGTGCATATAGAGCTGTGTACTTGCTCACCACCTTTAGTACAGGCAACCTAACAATGTCGATTTTTTAGCTGAGAACAGTATCCTGGAAAAAGGGGTTAGCCCAGGCTAGTTTTTTATACTATTTTCATTTCTTCCTTCCCGTGTAAGGAATTTCTATGAGCCTGCGGTCAAAGAAATATCTAATCTCACTATGAGAGCTAGCAACAAAGAACTAGGAATTACATTGCTAGCTCATTGTATAAATGATGTACCACCTAGAGAGCTTTGCGATCCCTGGCTGCAAACAGGTAAATTTCCCACCCCTTGCACCCCTATATGCACCAAGCTGATCTGTGAAATGGCATGAGATGGTACACATTTGTCTTCTCCGTACTGGAGAACTTATGAATTGTGGGTTTAACTGGGCCTATGGAGAGAACAGCATGTGGCTAGATATAGTTACGAAATTATATTAAATAATAAGTTATTTAAAAATGGTCGAAAAGACAAAAAAGAAATTTGAGGGAAGAGGATTGTGGACAGAAATAGTGGAGTAAGCACTGCAATACACTCATCTTCTCTGCATTTAACTGTTCATTCACCACAACTGTATAAAGAAAGCACACTTTAAATGAGATAAATGATAGATGTAGATGAGTAAGCATAAATCAGAAAGCATCTCTAAAATCAGTGGTTTCAAATGTATGCATCAGCTAAGCACTGTGTTGCAGAGTTTTCTTCCTTTCTTAAAGACCAAATGAGTACGATCACTGCATATTATACAAGGATTATTTAGTAGGCAAAGGCTAGCTCTCTTGCAAAGCAGGAACCTATTACAGAGGGAAGGCATTCATATATAGTAATAAAATTCCTGCAGTTCTGATTAAATAAAGAGAAAGGCACAAAATAATGGAAATTAGTATTTCTGTAAAGCATAAAAGTAAGCCAAAACTCTTCAATAATTTCTATAGGCATTCTACAAAACAGAACAATTGTATATTTGAGAGAGAGAGACAAAGACAGAGGGAGAGACAGAGAGAGAAAAAAAAATCACAGAGAGAGATAGAGATAGAAAGAGAGAAAAATGTTTAGGATGCATGCTGCAAAAAAAGTATTTTGGACAGGAATAAAAAGAAATATCAGAGTTCAAATTAAACTGCCACACAGTCTCTATACGTGATCTACTCATTATATATTTATTGTTTCTTGACTCCTGAAAAATGATCATTATCACCATTATTTTCACCTGACTTTCAAAAAACAAAACAAAACAGAAAAACCAATACATGTTATCTTTTGCATTATCTCAGTAGGCTAGGTAATATACTGTACATGGTTAAACACACAACAATGAAACATTCATATAAGCTGCTTTCATTTCCCAGCTTCTCATTTTTACACAGAGCAGCTAGGTGTGCCAGAAGCCTTTTCTTTTCTCCTTTGGCAAGAGGGCAAGCAAGCAGTCCTTTCAGAAACTGGTGCCAGTGCCACCTATGAGTCAGCGTGATGTATTTAATGCTCCATTTGTTAGAGGCTAAGTACATTACCCCTACAGTGCCCTAACCTCTAATGGCTCAGTGCCAAGGAGCCCAAGTCTGGTCCTGAACCTGAATTACTACTCCACATTTTACTGCAGTGTCAGTTGTCTCTAATACATATATTAGACCTAGGCATCAGAGTGCATCATTTTAGCATTACAGTCTGGTATTATGAAATGTATCTTTTCCAGAATATTTCTCATTTCCCTGTAATGCATCAAAAATGGGAATGAAAAATTAGACGTGAATTTGAAGTGCAAAAATTTTATGTTTTCATCATTTTGCACTAAAGCTGGAGTAAAAATATAGGTGTTTGTAATTTAAATCTACATTGCCTGGTTACCAATCTCCGCCATTGCACCCAGGCAGGACTAGGAAGATTGATGATTGTGATTGCGAGATTAATCCTGTAATGTTTACAAGACTCCTGAGCTGAAACCTGGTTGGTCATATCATGCTATCCAGAGAAGGCCGCTTGGCTTGCCAGGGTAATTTCTTCCGATGCCGTAAATAACTAGGCATAATGAAAATACTCTGATGTATTCTACTGCCTGATTGATGCTCTGCATGCGATACGGCAAAGCAGTGCACTCCCTATCACAAATTTACATATACAAACCAGCAGAAGAAGCATGATAATGTCAGCATCCTCCAGAAGCCCTAGGATGCTACACAATTTTATAGCAGTTATGAATTACTGTTGACCTTTCTGGCCTCTTATACCAGTATGCTACACTCAAGCATATTGAAAGTCATCAGTCTGAAGCAGTCATTCTTTACATAATTATGGCTATTTGTATGTGGGAGTATAGTGTTTCTTTTATTGTTAAAAATTAGCCTTAAATATTATCACTGCTATGATTCAATGGCCAATCTGTTTTAAGCATATATTTCAATAGAAACAGAGAAAAGGATGATTTGAATTCTGCAAACTATTTTTATAATCCAAACAATACCAAAACATGGACTTTGACAATTCAGTACTTAATGAAAGAGCACAGCTCTTGGTTTCAACAGATTTAATTTTTTTTTTAAGGCAGGCTAAAAGGTCTTTGCACTTAGCACTAGCATTTAAAAGAAATTTCTTACTGGATTTTGCAAGTCTAAAATTAACAGGAAATATTCAGAAGTGGTATAAAAGTCTTTCAAGTACAAATATAGATTAAATCTTTGAAATCATGTAGATGTATTAGTTAAAGGAGCTTCCATATTTCATACTAAATATTTGAATAATCAAGCTTTCAGAACATCACTAAAACACAGCTCCTTATTATGATTTGCATTTTAATGTCCTTAAAATTATTACACTAAGGGAAATGTTTTTGATACATTACAGCATTTCCTCTAAATGTGTGATTATGTTAATGGGTTTTCAATCAGGATCCTAGCCTGACACCATAGGAAAATTTATGCAAAGTTCATACCCTGTCAGGGCCTTTAATCAGGACCATTTATTAGACCCCTGCCTTCTTTGATGGTTGCTGCTCCCTTTATTAAATATACTGACTTGGCCATCTGAAGAAAAGGACAATAAAAGGTTACTGGGGATGAAAGCATGAATGCTATTTGCTCATGTTTCCTTTACAGACACTTCTTCAATAATTAAAGAAGGGCTTTCTTTGGCCTTTTAGGCTTTTGAAGTGCATATCAAACATAACACTTAGTTCTTGTTTTTATGGAATGTTTAATGCACGGATTTATGTTTAAGCACAAGTAAACTAACTTACAGGTTGGTAAGAGAATCTATTTAAATAATTTTCACAAAAATCACAACAGTCCCATAAGGTTGCTGACTAGTCGAGCTATATTCAACTACAGCAATTAAACTTATAGTAATTTAGGAGAAATATTAAAAACAATGGCTTCAACCTCCCTCCACTCCCCCTCTTCTTTTTTCCTTACAGTTGTAATTTTTCTAGTTTCTTCCTAGGCAAACTTTAGCATAGCCAAGGCATCACCGAATCTGATAAAACAGCTTTCGGTGTGAGAACTGCGTCCTAGAGCCTTCAACATATATGTTAGTTGCTTTATAAAATCAGTTAATACACTGCTTAAGGATTTATAGGAGGGTTGAAACTAGCATGAATGACACTATTTTTTCCTCTGGATCGCATTGCAGAGGAAAACACAACAAACAGCAGATCTAACTAAGTAGTATTGACAACCTGGGGTTTGGATACAAATTCAATATTAGAAAACAGACTCACTTCAATGAAATACAAATAAACAATGAATTCTGTTTTAACATGTCTAAATAGGTAGTAGGTGACTGACAGGCTTGGGTCTCATAGGAAAGCCATTAGTAGAGCATTTGATAGGAAAACGTTTGATTTGAATGCAAGTTGCGTTTCCCCTCAGGGGGTGATCTGAGTGGTATACTGGGGATTCACAGGCGCCCTTTTCACGAGAAAAAGCCTGCTGGGCTGTATCTTGATAAATGAAATTTGTGGGATCGCCTAATACTAACAAGTATATAACTATATCATCTATTTAGAAGGTATGCTAATTATATTGGTTCACTGATGCTCATTTTCTCATTCTGCAAAAATATATTAAAAAGTTTTAATAATGAGCACCTGGGTCAATTCTATGTCCAGCCTGGAAAAAATAATACTGCTTCATTAGTTTAATTATCAATATTTATTGCTCTGAAGAAAAGGAATTCATTATTTTTCCCCACAAGCAATTGGTAAATGTTCAGTGAAAAGACAGGATTACAGCAAGAAATTAGTTACGTAAATGCTACTGACCCAATCTAGAGTAAAGTTTTAAGCTAAGAAACTTTAAACTGAACAGATATCTGACATTTTTCGCCAGAAACTGAATTACCACGCAGAAATAGTATTCTAAATATTATCACGGCTGTCATAAGTATTCATATAATGAATAATTTCTAAGAAGTTATTCAGATGAAAACCAGCACATCCTTATCAGTGTGGATGCACACATGCCTTCGTGTACATATCTTTAGACTTTAGATGCTTATATAACAAATGAAATTAGTACCTAAATTGGCGAGCAAAAAATAGTGGTATATTTTAGAAAATGAGAGGAAATTTGACTTTTTTCATATCAGAATCTTATAGAAAAATAGCTTAAGGTGTTATATTCTACACTAATATGTGACTCACTCGTACACCCTTAAAATTTCAATTTCTTTCAATCACAAAGCAAGACTATTTAAAGAATACAGGGCCAGGCTCAAAATAAATGAACAAGGCACTAAGGAGTTAATGTTCAGAGATGAAGCTTGGGGTTAGAGAATGTTTATGACACAAAAAATGCTGCTGAGGGTAATCTTAGTAGAACAACCCTTCAAAACTAGTATTATGTTTAATTGCATGCATGTGTTTCTCATATATCTCATCAGTTTTAAGCATCATTTTATCTTTCTATTTGTCCACACAAAGAAGCAGGCAGACTAAATGAACCTGGTAATGCCTGATCATTTGAAAGCAGAGAATGCACGGTATGCAGCTTAAAGCACATCAAAGAAAATGTAACAGGACCTCAGTATGTCTTGCTATAAGAAAACATGTTGTTATTAAGTAGAAAGACTATTTCTTATATCTATGCAGTTTAGCAGATCAGAAGATGCCTTTCAGAATTAGTAATCAGTAAAAAAAAATAACCCCAAACATTTTCTATTTCAGTGCAGTAGACTAATGAAAAAGGAAATATTGTGTTTACCTGAATAAGGAAAGCAGGAGGATATTAATTAATGTAAAACACAATTTATTGGTTTATGCTGTAGTAAGATATACTGATTAGCTAAATGGATCAGGTAAAAGGGCATTAAAGGGGATAAAGTGACTCCAGAACATATAAGAATATATAACATATCATACAAACACACATATATATCTGTATTTGCCTATATTGCTCATGCACATGCGCACACATTCTGCATATGTTAGGCCTTTCTCAGGAAGATACAAACAATATAGATGAAAATCAGCATCTGCAAAAGGCAGCAATCCCATGATTCCATCTGAGCCAATCACTTAACATATCATTCATAATGCTAGTCTGCTCCTATCATCCTCACCCTGTCACTGGCATCTTTCTTCATTTTCTTCTGCTTCTCAGTTGCAAAAAAGTGGAGCCACTGTATCACATTTACTGTCCACAGCCTAAGCTGCTGATTTAAAGGCTGATTTTTTATTTTCCATAATGTCATATAACTATCCTTTCT
>VZZY01005119.1:121303-151396 GCA_013400335.1 Eurystomus gularis | reverse complement strand
ATAAATAATATATATATATATGATAATAAGAAATCCCTGAAATTCAACTGATTTGATATCAGGATCATTTGTCAGGAGGAGAGGGGACTTGTCAGAGTGAACAACAAAAATAAAAGTTGATATGAATAAACAAAATCCATGATACTCAGCATGCTTTCGTTATAAGCTTTTCTTTAGGAAAGAAATTAATCCTTGAGATTGAACATAGAGGCTGGGAATTCAGCAATGGGTTGGAAAGACATTTTCCTTGTCCAGAAGAGTTTTCTGTGCCGGTAGACAAGATAGAATAATGGTGCAAGAAAAAAAAAACAACCCTTCTATAACCCTTAAACAGATTTGGAATTTAAACCCAGAAGGATTAAAGGTACACTCATATTTTTTGGTTTTTTGGGTTTTGTTTTTGTGTGTGTGTGTGGTTTTGTTGTTGTTGTTTTGTTTTTGTTGTTTGTTTGTTTGGTTGGTTTGGAAAGATCTTAATTCCTTTAAAAGCTATTATTCTAAAAATAAAAATCAACAGATCAACATCAATTAAAATTTCACTGGGATGTTTTTGTGGGAGAATCAGGACACGTAATTTTTTTTAAAGATCATATAGATGGGGAAAGTCTTTTGTCTGAAGTATTTAGTAACTGAAAACACAGTTGTTTATGGGAGATACATGCTCAAATTATTTTTGGCTGCATCAGGGAGAGCAAAGAGAGCAAAGACCTGGATTCAGGTCATGCTCCTACTCCAGTCATGAGACAATGTGCTGACCATCAAAACACATCCTCACGCTCTGCGGTTCCATTAACATCTGTAATTACTCACACCAAGTGGAAAAGCTCCAACAGGAGCAACTGGAAATAAAAAAGAAAAAAAAAGACCTTTATTCAGTTCAGCAGTTGGAGAAATAACCTGGAAAGTTGGAGAATCTTCTCCAGATTCATCCAGGTAGATCAAGGATTTGAACCTAAGATCCCATTCTTGGGAGTGTCCCAAACTTGGCTATTTTAAGATCTATTATTTTCTATTTTCTTTGTCTTCCTCTCTCTGTTCATCATTTTTTGGTTACATTTTCTTCTCTTGAATCAGCTCAATTTTCTTCCAAGCTGGCATGAAAAGGTTCTCAACCTTCTCCCACTACCTAGTGCAGTAGATTATTAATGAATGGCCAGGTTTTCGAATGCTCAGATGACAACAGCACTCCTGGATCTGCAGTTTTCCCTCCAGTATTTCAGGTCCATCTCAAAGATGTTTGTAAGTAGTGTAACGTGAACAGTAATTTTTATAAAAGTATGTATGAAGACACTCAGAAAATTTGCTGATAAAATCATCTTCAAGGTGATATATGGACAAAAAGAGTAAAAGAGTAAAATTTACCATTCCATAAATAAACAGACAAGAGTAGAAAGTGAATTATATTATTGAAGAAGAAAGTTAAGGTGTGTAAAGAGGGAGAAAACTGATGAAATCATGGGATATTTATTTTTTTCAAGCACAAACGTTGCACAGCAAGGGGAATCCAGACCAAAGTTTCTGTGAATGTGGAAAAAGAGCCCAGATGCCCAGTGAGATAAAGTCAGAAATACCAAGGGGAAAAAAAGAAGACAAAAATAAGTCAAAGCTGACATGTCGAACCAACCCAATATCTTACTATAGACAGTAACAAGTTTGTAGCTACAGGAGGAGCAGAAGCTGCCAATACATACAGTGATTTTATTAGAGCTTTTAACACTGTCTCATATGACGCTTTCAGAAATAAACTAGGCAAACATAGTATAGATTAAACTACCATGGGTTAGAGGTAAAAATTGCTGGAAAGCCAACTGACAAAATAGGTGCAAATGGAAATATGTATTAAGTGGGTTCTGCAAGGGAAAATTGTGACAATGAAGAATGAGCGGTGTTGAATCTTCATAGTTATTGATTCAGAGTGCAAGAGAAAGTACATTAGTTGAGATTTAACGGAATACTAAGTAAGGATATATCAGCAGAAAATTGTTGTAATCTGGTAATTTATTCAGAAATAAATAGGATCTCATTCAGGAAAGAGCAGTCAGAGTGGATAGGTGGAGGCAAGCTTCTGTGCAGAATATGAGAGGTTCAGAAAGCAGTTACACAACATTTCTGCAGAGATATTTCTGGGTGTTCCAGTGGATCGTAATTAAGTGAGAACAAAATTTGCCTGTAGCAAAAATGCTGAAGACTGTCTAATAACGTACAAGCAGTCTAGTAAACAGGGGGAAGCACTGCAGTAGATTACTTGAGAATCACAGAATCCCAGCATGGTAGGGGTTGGAAGAAACCTCTAGAGATCGTCTTGTCCAACCCCTCTGCTAAAGCAGGGTCACCCAGAGCAAGATGCCCAGGATCACATTCAAGTGAGTTCAGAATCTCTCCAGAGAAGGAGACTCCACAACCTCTCTGGGCAGCCTGGGCCAGGCTTGGACACCCTCACACCAAACAAGTTTCTCCTTCTGTTCAGAAGGAACCTCCGAGGCTCCAGTTTGTGGCACCACTGGGCACCACTGTCTGGTCCCTCCTCTTGATCTCTGCCATTTAGCTATTGATCAGCATTTATCAGATCCCCTCTGAGTCTTCTCCAGCTCAACAGCCCCAGGACTCTCAGCCTTTCCTTAGCACAGAGATGTCCCCTCAGCATCTTCGTAGCCTCCACTGCACTTTCTCCAGTAGTTCGTTAGAAGGTCCAGAAAGCTGAGGATCTTCCTTCATGGATGATGCCTGTCAGTGAGTCAGACAAGTATCTATTAGGAATGACCTAGGAAGAGTGGACTCTGTCCTGTTTTCCCTTTTTAATAGGTCTTCTGTGATAGCAGTTGCAAAGATATACTCATCATATTGGCACAGGGCACAAAGGATGAATTTTCATGACTTCAGCTCACACACTTCTAATGCTGAACACCAGTGCTTTCCCCATGGTGACGGAAGATTCAAAGTAAAACATCATGCTTTATTTTTATGTGGGATCCTATGCCACTGTAAGGGACCAAGCAAAACACACCGCTCAAAACTTACATGAATTTATAGATATGGATAGCATGGATCTGAATTTCATGGCTCAGACCATCTCTGACTGAGACTTTTTATGTTATGAAAAATCCAACATTCCATCTGCTATATGCAAATTCCTCCTTCTATTTTCCTTTTGAGACCTCCAAGTGCTCCGAAACCAGCTGAACTTCTTCCTGAAGAGTGCTGCTTCTACTTTGCTCAATGCAGTTTCAACTTGATATGTTTCTCAACATGGGACACTCAAGCGTGAAAACAAATAAGTTGCCGGGTTTTATTAGATTACCTTTTATTAGGAGAAGAAACCCCTGCAGATGAACAGAATGATTCTTTTTACAACAGCACCATTCAAACAGTGTTTCCTTGACAGCTAAAGTTTGCTTCTGCTTATGTATTTTTCTCTCTGTCACTCAGCCTCCCAATGCACAATCAGTTGACCTGCTGAAGTCTATCCACAGTAGTTCATGTTGCCACCTGAAGGTTATCGTGGGATATGTTGGCTTCTTACAGCATTGGGAATTGCAACTCCTTTGCACAGAACAGTTTCGTTTCCTAGTTTGTCAAGCATCCAAAATCTTCTCTCTCTGGATTATGACAGTGGATGCTGCAAAGAAGGAAGTATGGTTGGAGTGAGGATAACCAGCTCTTCGTGTCTCCTCCACCACATTCTCCCCTTTCCCCCAGGACAAGAGAGGTCTGAGCAGGAATCAAGTCACTCCTAACTGAAGACCAGCTGAAGGCAAAGCTGCAGTGCAGCAGTGTATATAATGCAAGCAAAAAACACATGCCAGACAATCCAAGCGCTTCTAAATGCAAGATATATCTTATTTCAGTTTGGATGCAATGTTTCACTCCAAAAGAAATGTGATAGTGAAAAATAAAATAATAATTAAAAAAACCTCATGTAGAAAGGTTTAATTAAATCTATCTCGGATCCCTCAAGGTCAAAACACTAGAAGATCTAGGGCAGAAGCTTTGGAAGGGAACAGTGGTTTTAGAGGACTTAGCTGAAATGAAACTGTGACTGACCTAATCATCATTTTGCAAAAATGTGTCAGCTATTTTCAGGAATGACGATGTTTTACACAGCCTGGATGGTACAAGATGTGCAAAAAAACCTTTTCCCAGGGAATATAAACAAGGCAGCTGTTGACTACAACCTACAGATTCATAAATGGACTCTTTGGAAAACTTTACACAGGGTGTTACTGAGGAGTGAAGTGCAAACCAGTGCTGAACTGATGTCCACTGTGTCTGTAACTTTCTTCAACTCTACAGTCTAGCACATGGGCTCCTCTGGACTTTGTAAGAACAAATCTGTGCCATTATCTGTAGGGTAGTTCTGGAGCCAAGCAAGGAACCAGTTCAGCTGTTGGTCATGTGGATACTCCTAAACAAAGTCACGGTCCTTAGCTCCAAAGGAGAGAATAAGACCATACGAAAGGAAGTTCCCACTCCATGGATTAGATGATCTGGTTTTAAAATAAATCTGTTAAGAGGGAAATAAAACTGCATATGGGTTTATGAAGGGAAGAAGCTACGAAGAGTTATGTTATAGTGTCTGTGGACCTTAGATATATTTCCTTGGACATCTCTCTTCTGTAGAACTGGTTGAAACAAGCCAGAAGACCCATCAACAACTAAGAGGCTTGTTTTGGTGAGAAAGTTGGCAAGACTGGAGTTCAAGCTTCAGTCATTGGAAGATGAATCTCCATGCTTCGGTTTCCAAGCTTAATTATGTCAAAAGTTCTGAAATAAAACAGAACTAGAATTTTTTTTTTTCTTTACTCCAAGGCAAGTAACGGAGTGACTGAACTTCCTAATGCAAATGCCGTCATCTCCAAAGACTATTTTGGAGAAGAAATTTACAGGAATCGATGATTCCAGGAAGCTTTACTGAACTCCAGTTTAGACAATGATGTCCAAAGAGGTCTGTTTACTTCTCCCTATGATTATCCAACATCATCACTGGAGAGGGAAAAAAGGCAGAAACTCAGTCATGAATTTTCCACCATTGCTTTTCTTTTTTTTTTTGATCATTTTGGTTTGAGCTGTCCAATGGTAGGCAAGTAGAAGCTGAAATTTCTGATTATGCAGAGCACTTAATTAAGTTCTATATCTCTCTTCACCTCCACCAGCAGGATCACCTGTAGTCATCTATGAGCATCAGAGCCAATGTGTCACAGATTACTGGAATTAGGTGCTCAAAGAAGCAGTAATCTCTATTAAAAAGCAACATTAATTCAGTGTCCTTCCAATATCTTTCCAATTGCTGGATCTCTTTGTGAGGCTGAGACCACCATCACTGCTAGAGAATATAATACAGGGAAGGGGAGAGAAGTAAGAAAGGAAAGAGAGGAAAATACTCCCTCATCAATGTAGGAGTTTACTATGGATGTCATCTTGGGAGCAGCACTCCAATAGAGGACTTTTTTTAAAGTAAATACTACTCTAATTGCTTCTCGTTAATTCTCACTACTTAAAATAATAATTAAAAAAAAAAGAAAAAGGAAAAAAAAGAGGCAGTGGGGAAGGGAGTGGAAGAAAGGAAGGCATAAATAGAACAAGAAAAGGAATAATGAAAAAAAAATCCTTGTGGTGAAAAGCAAAAAAAAAAGAAAAAAAGAAATCTGGCGCTAACTCTAAGCAATTTGCACCTTGTGCCCAGATCATAACTCTCTGCCTCCACTGCTTCCACACCCCATGATTTATGTCTGACAGTCCCAAAGTGGTTTGGAAATGGCACAGCACCGAGACCTTGTGGTGAGGCTAACTGATGTTTGAAAAAACAAAAATGAGTTAATTTATGGGAGCGTTCCTTTGGACTGGAATTCCAGACCAGCACGGCTCTCCTCTAGTGGAAAAGTTTTGCACGCACACACACATATGCACACAGAACCTCCTCTTCTTTTTCTAGTTTAGTCTCTGTCTGACTCTGTCTTTATTATCCTTATTTTCACTTCTCATTTTTTTCGTCAGAACCTCTACTGAGCTGAAAGAAAATCTGTTTATGTTATTTTGTATTTAATTTCTGAATCTATTTTCAGCTAAGAACAATATAGTGCTTTTTAAAGTTCTCTTCACTCTGTCTCTTATCCTGCTTGCTTCTGTATATTTTGAAGGTTTTCTTAGACAACAGAAACACACAGTGACTCAAAAAATTGAAAATAGCTATTCCAACCAGTCACCTTCAGACATTTTAAAGTTGTGGAATTTTCAGAAGATCAGGAAAATAATTGTTCTTTCAATCTCCAAAGCTGGGTCTTGCGAAAGAGAAAAATACAGAGGTTCTCCAAGTCATTAGTTATACTGGAAAATCTTTCCTGTTGTCCCATGCTGGACAATTTAATGTTGTAATTTAAATCAGAAAAATAGGAGTTAAAGTTTTAGTAGTCTCTAACTGTCTATCTTATGTATTAAAGGAAACAAAGCAGTTGTACAGCTTTGACTTGAGGGGCTGGCTTACAAGAAATATTGACTTAGCTCTGCTGACTATGGTGAAATCAAAAAGGTTTGCACCACTTCTGAGTTTGGCCCTTGGCCACCAAAGTGCCTGTGTCAGCTTTTCTAAGATACCACCTTGTTTGGGTCATGGTGACAAATAAAAGAATTGAAAGGCGGAGAAAGAAGGATCTTATTAAGTAGATCATGTGCAGCGGTGCATTGTGTGTCACTGCACACCAGAAGACGTTGAGAGGAGGAGGAAGATTTACTAGAATAATAAATATTAATCTCATCTGTATTTTCCAACTCTTACTTACGTGGTGGCTGTTATTTTGGCCAGAATCATGTTTTCCATTTGTTACTATGAGGTTCTTACATCTTGAGATAGGTAGCAAGAAATCTTCCTGCCTCTGTTGTAGGTTCACAGCTCCTGTGGATTTAATACAGGAAACAAGGGCAGGTGGAGGGAGGTAGATATGGAGCTGGCGGATTATGCTTCTGTCTGCATACTAGATATTTGTGACCCAGCCAGGAAGAATTATCTAGGTTCTCACATTTGTGCTGGGAGAACTGAGGATTGTGGTGTTACTTGACGACGCTAATGGAGACAGTGCTTTGCTGGCACAGGGACAAGTTAAATAAGCCACACAAACAGACTGACCGATGGCTTATTCTTGGTGTTGCAGGTGCAAACCAGATGTGAACAACACCCGTGGGCCATGAAAGATGTCAGCTTTATCAACACCAGGTAGTCCATGCTTTGTCCCTTCCTTGACAATATCCTTTGCTCCAGATGCCTGATTTCCTCTCCTGTTCCCTTGCCTTTTTCCAGGAGATTTGCCGTCTGTCCTGCCACCGAAATTACCAAGATGTATATCATAGAGTCATAGAATGTTTGGGGCTGGAAGGGACCTTTAAAGGTCATCTAGTCCAACCCCCCTGCTGTGAGCAGGAACAGCTTCAACTAGAGCAGGTTGCTCAGAGCCCTGGGCAACTTCACCTGGAATGTTTCCAGGAATGGGGCATCGACCACCTCTCTGGGCAACCTGGGCCAGTGTTTCACTGCCCTCATTATAGAAGTTTGCTCAGTTGATCACTCTGGGTGGATAATTAAATACTGGAGAGTGTATTTAGAGCTCCAGATATGTGCATCTACCCACCAGGCAAAAATCTTAGTGCTCAGTCTAAGAGTTACTCCCTTTCTTTCTGTTTCTGAAGACAAATGAGTTATAGCAGTTAAGGGACTTGGCATGGCATCTCTGTCCAAGAGATATTGTGTATTCCTGACGCATTCCATTTTACCACCTCTCTCTCTGGTCCTGATCAATTGTGGTAGTGACTTGTGCTTTTCAGACCCCTCACAGGGAGACCTGTATTTGCCCCTGACCACCCCGTATCCATGTCACTATATCTAAGAGCATTTAACAGATACACACAGCCTTCTGCTCAGCAGTGTCAGCAAGCTCAGCTGCTTTGCCCACCTCTGCGGCACCTCTCTTTGACATTCTCCACCAACCCTCCACCATGCCAGAGGAAGAAACAGCCTGCTGGCCACAGATACCTTCGTCTGAGAGAGAAATACACCATGGATATAACGAGCAATCCTTCCTGTGAGAACCACCCAGATGATCTTGCCTTACAGCTTCCCCTTCATCCCGACCTCCCTGCCTGACTATATCTGGCGGCAAAGCCTGGGCTCCACCATGGCCCTTCCTCCTGTCCTATCAAAAAAAGGATGTTAACTGAGGCCAGAGCTGGGTGTAAAGCCTCTGAGATAGCACCACTATCACCTCTCTCTCTGGGTGAGAAGAGGCGGTATCAGCCCGTTCAGAGATAACTTGCTCTGCAGTGAGTGACAGCGCAGAGATAAATGTCCCTGCATTGACTTGTTGATAACACCCTGCCTTCTCTCCAAGGGAGCACCCTGATCCATGAGCTGAAATGCAGACAGCATCATGATCCAGGAAGGGTGATTGTAGTGGACTACTGCAGTTATTTTTGAGTGCATCTGAAATAGCTTCCAAACAAAGAAGGGTTAATCCACTTTTGCCCGCTGGCAAGAGTTAAGCCTTTACTTTTGCATCACCTCATGTGGGATGCAGAAATCAGTTTAGGCTGCCAGGCCTTTAGTTTCTCAGTCATCGGGGTGGATTATGTCAACCTGATCTTTGGAGAAAGGGAATCCCACCATATGAATGTGAACTCAGCCCTTTTGCTTGCTCTCAGAGCTGTCTGACCTTGCATTTCACCAGTAAACACCCAACTTTAGCATCCAGTCTAGTTTTCAGTGTGCCCAGGTGGCCAAGAGGGCTAATGGCATTCTGGCTTGTCTCAGCACTAGTGTGGGCCAGCAGGACTTGGGCGAGGATCATCCCCCGGACTGGGCAATGGGGAGGACGCACCTTGAATCCTGGGGTCAGTTTTGGGCCCCTCACTCCCAGAAGGACCTTGAGGGGCTGGAGCATGTCTGGAGAAGGGCAACGAAGCTGGGGAAGGGTCTAGAGCACAAGTGTGGTGAGGAGCGGCTGAGGGACCTGGGGGTGTTGAGCCTGGAGAAAAGGAGGCGCCGGGGAGACTATCTGCATAGGTGTTGGTACCCTTTCAGCAAGGACAGATTTCTCAATACTGCATACAGCCATGCCACAAAGCAGTGGTTCATTTAATTTTTCCATTCGATGAAGACTTGAACAGCAGAGAAAACTTCTGTTGGACCATTTTTCATACAACTATTAGGATCCCCTACTGCTTTGCTTCCAAAATGTTTGTTTTGTGGACCACCACAATGGTCTGTATGAATTACTGGTGGTCTGTGCTCTTTAATGTGGGGAGTTACTGCTTTATAACATACTAGTAATTTTTTTAATATTATTTTAATTTAATAATTTCTTTTTGACAAAAAGTAACATTAACTCAAAAAATGCCAAATTCAGTGAAAACATGCAATCACCATGAAGTGTTCTTTTCTTATACTAACTTAAAAATATTACTCTTTTTAGGAAAAAAGAAAAACCAAACATAAAATACTTTCTGTTCAAAATAATTTTGGAAGCTTACAAATATTTTGGTTTACTTAAAATCTACCTTCCAAGAAGTACAAAAAATGGTTTTCATCAGGAAAGAAAAAAGAAGAAACTTTAAGAAAAGGAAAAAAAATGGGCACGAGAATTTTAGTAGAAATTATACTAGGAAAGAGTTCATTACAATTGGCTTTCAACACTTTTAAGGTGGTAATAAGGTGCCAATATTGAAATTGTTCATGACATCAGGCTTGCCATTTTCTAATGGACCTGGTTGCCCATTTGGTGTGATCAGACACCTTCCACACTTTGGTTACTCAGCAAGTAGATTTTCACTAACTAATATTCCACTACAATTAATGCACAAAGAGAGAAAGAGAGCAGGCGGGAGGGAAGACGATGCGCAGCACCTAGCCAGGCTCCTGCTTTGAATCATCCCAGCGCAAGCTCAACATATTTGTTGACAACAGGGAATCTCAGCAGCTGAGTCAGCTAAGACAGGAACCAAAGTTTTGCTGTTGTGAACATCCACTTCTTTCAAATTTTGGCCCGCGTTTTTATCCAAAGTGAAATACCCGTGTTAAAAAAAAAAAAAAAAAGAGTTTTTTTTCCTGCAAATATTAAGTGACAGATTTCAACTGCTCATTAAGATAAACATCATAGTTTGTCCCATACATCAGTACCTTGACACCAGTGAAATTACCACTAGGGGTGAATTTTGGTATAAATGTGTGCGCGAGTATGTCTCTATTTATGAGGCATATATACGTGTGTACGTGTGTGTCTCTCCCTTGCTGCATAAATAGACACATCCACACATACACTGTGTTTTAAAGCTCAGGCAGAGCAGAAAGGTTGGCTTCCTAAGGCATTTTCTGTGTTTTCTGGCAGCCAGCTATACCCAGGTTAACCTGATCTTTACCGCATAACTTCAGTCCAGGGAATGTGATTATAAAACTTTCCCATCCATGCAGCTCTTTAAACCAAGCTCATGATACTGAAGGATGGATGGATTCCATCCTCAGTGTGTATGTGTGTGAAGAATTCATTGGATGGAAGGACTTTAGAACCACCCTACGACATTTTTACTTTTTTTTTTTTCTCTTTTTCTTTTTCTTTCTTTCTTTCTTTTTTTTTTTTTTTTTTTTTTTTTCCACAAGTGAATTAGCAGAAGGGTAACCATTGGCCAAAATAGCTGGATCCATCAGAGCTGACTGGGATTGATCTCTTAGAGCCAAATATGAACCTCAGAGACCCACCACAGTCTTAAATTAAAAAAAAAAAAAAAAAGAAAAGAAAAAAAAAGAAAGAAAAAAAGAAAATAAAAAAACCACGTAGCAAATCCCTCCTTTTTAATGGTATTTTGCAGCACCTCAAACATAGCAACGTAAACGCGTAATTCCGAAAAATAAAATCAGCATTCATGGAACAAAATATACAAGTGGATTATTTAAATAGTGCTTTGCATTGCTCCCTCCAGGCTTAAAGGTCTGAGGGAAAACCACAAAAAACAAAGGCAGCAAAAGACCAATTTCCCCTCAGAACAGGGCTTCTAATCTCTTTTCTAAGCAGACCTCACATGAGAAAATTGATAAAATACTGCAGCTCCCTTTGGCCTTCGGATCCAACACAGCCCCAGCAGAAGTTATTACACTGAGGTGTATGTCATGTCACATCTACAAAGTGCCTGTCCCACCAGTGCAGCCCGGCTGCACACAAATGTCCTCAACTTCAGCAGAGCATCATTTGATGTCCACTGGATCCATTACAGGAAATCCAAGTGATTCCAGCTACCACAGAGACACACCCTTGCATCAAATAATAACTAAATAATAATAATTAAATATAACTAATTAAACTAATTTAATTATAACTAAGTAAATATAACTAATAATAACTAAAATTTCCTTCTCTTTTCATTTTTGCAGAGTCTGGAAGAGCTGTGTGCCAGCTTTGCTTCCTCCATTTTGCAATCTTAGCTATGAGCTCCATCCCTTCTCACTTCTCCAGAGCATGCTTTTTTTTAAATATAGAAGGAGCATCAGTTTCAAATTATCAGCAGTTGCATTGTCATGGTTTCCAGCTTTACTGCAATACTTGTAGAATGTCTCAGTTGAAGAAGTGTCGCAATCAAGTTTGATCTCTGCCATGCTTCTTGCTGGGTTGTCCATCAGACAAGAAGTCAACTCAAATTCTGATTTAATTTCCAAACATATATGACGAGACTTTTAGCTGCGACTTATTTAGATGGGAATCATCTGAAAATTTTATGTCTCTGCAGTTGTTGAGCCATGTTACAGAACTTTCTGAGTTGTTCCTGGTGTTTGATTAAATGTAACACCAAAACTGAAGGTGACCAACCCTGGCAATTAGTATCTCAAAGAGGATTAATTCATGAGCTGTATGAGCAGCCACTCCATGGTGTTACTTCAGCATTTTAAACCTGTTGAAACCATACTCTGATCCATTTAGAAATTTGAAAAGTTTTTCCGAGTATTTAACTAGGCTTTTTCCCTTGTAATTTTTAGACCTGACTGTGAAATGGCATCCAAATAATTTTTTTTCTCCTAGAAGGCAAAATTCCCTAAGAAGTATCTCTCCAATATTACTTTTGACCGATTTTGAGAATGGAAAGTGAGTTCTTAAAACAGGAAAAAAATTTCTGGACAAATATTTTGACATTTGAAAATAAAGATGTCCAACATCAGCAGCCCTGCTTCTCATGGAACTCCCTTAGCCATTCCCATAGAAGATCAAAGAGAATATGTGGGGGAAAATGCCCTTTTCTTGTACTTATTTTTAAGCATCTCCTATGGGTCTCTTCGTAAAGAGGTTTTTTTGGTCCGAGCCGGTATTTCTACACATATACTTTTTATTGAAAGAAGTTGCTTAAAGATTATATTGGCCAGATTTGGGGTCATTTAAAAAAATCTCAGAAAGAACCCCGGAATGACTGAACAATCTGTCTCATCTCCCTACTAATTTTCAAAAGCATGGTGAAGTTTTTTAGATTAAGTGTTTTTTTATTTTCCTAACTTTAAACATCAGGAGTGTAAATGTCCCTCAGAGAAGCTCTTCCAACATAAAGCAGAACTGGCTTTACAAAACAATTAATGAGCTCTGGTCTTCACTAACTTACCTGAAGGCCTTGAAGGACCACAGAGGACAAGTGGATTGGTTATTTCAGGTGTACAAAACTCCACCTTCTATCTCTATCTTCATTCAGATGCCTTGTAACCTAACTGTATCTGATATCTTACTCAAAGCTGGGATGAATTACACACACTCCAGACAAACCAAATCAAAGCAAACCAAGAAACCTACCACGAGAAGAACACCTTGGATCACTATAACATCCTAACATTGCTTTTCAAGCTTGGACTCCGTTTCCACTTTACACTGAATTTTGCTTCAGGGTTTGGTGTTCCTTTCTTTATTATTTTGTTTTGAGTGTGAATACACATATCAACAGAGAATTACTGTAAATGATACAAAAAAATATTCCCAGTAGGTGCGTAAAAGAGACACAGAGGGAAGGCAAGTATCTGTAGAGCAGTTCAGCTGGATCCCACCAGCATCTGGCCCATCTATCTTTGACTTCCCAGCCCAGATCACCATTTTGAAACATCTTGATACAGATCCAGCATTGTAAATCTGAGCTTTGCTGTGCACTTGCACTGTTGATTCAGCTGCAGTGGGTATCCGGTCATTTGGGCTGAGGAGGTAGAACCAGATGGCCATAATGCTGGCCAAATCACTCCCTTCTGTGCTGTTGGCTACAGAAGCTGGCATGCTTTAACCATGCTAGCCCAGTAGGCCATCTGGATTCAGGCAGACCTTCGACCCTTTTTCTGGCATGTCTGAGTATTGTAAAACTTGGCTTGTGGGCAGTCATGGGAGTTTCTGGGCTGGCTTTTCTGTAACAGATGTCCAATGGAACCATGGACTGATGGTTCATTTGCTGCCTAGGGTTTCTTAGCATCATCTCAAGGCCTTGCAAAGTAGACAGTGTTGTGAAGCTGGTTCTCTGGTGGAAAGCAAAGCCTGGGAAGGAAAAATGAGAGTTTCTTTTCACAGCCAATTTTTCAAAGCATGCACAGCAATCTGGCCCTAGAGATGGGGCTTATCCTTCCTTCGCTGTACTTTGGGCTTTGTTTCAGGTGGCAGAGACCTCACAGACCTCTGGCCCTGAACATAGTCACTGGGAGCCCTTCAAGCTAAGCTCTACAGCTAAGGACCCATAAGTAGATGCGGTGGAGATAAGAGTTAGGGAATACAAGATAGGGAGGAAAGGTTGTGAATTTACATTTTAAATTAGTAATCCTACACTTCCAGCTGAGGTCCTGAATGATTTTGGGGGTCTAGTCTGTTGTGTTCAGAGAAAATGAAGCAAACATTGCAATTATCTGGTGAAGTGATAAGTGCTGAACACAATGCACAGGGGTTAATTACAGTTAAGCAAAAGAAAGAAAGATGAAGGAAAATTCAGCTAGTGATTTACAGGGAAGGCAAGGAGAAGAAAACATCTTCCCTTTTAGCTGCCCTGTGGTAAAATTTTCTCTCAATTAAAGCAAATATCTTCAATTTATATACAGTATAACACACTATTTACATTACCAAGGACATTGGACTAAACAACCAAGTAGAACCTTCTGTCTTTTTTCTTTGATTCTTCTTCTTCTTTTTTTTTTTTTTTTTTTTATACAAGGCTATGCAGATATCTTCGCCCCAGACTTGGATAAGAGAACATTTTATTCAGTTATGAAATTCAATCCTCTAAAGCTCATGAGAAGACAGCCATTAGAGCACAGCATGACTAAATACTGTTCACCTAACATAACATTATCCATCAAGAATCCAACACACACACGCACGAGTGGCCCACACCCAGTGCACCCAGCCAACACCTAATCTGTTGAAAATTAAGCTGGTCATGTATGTTAAAACATTTGTGGGAAGTTTGGATCCTGAGCTATTTTGCTACAGTCTATGAGGCTTTCAATTAGTTCATTACTCATTTTCCCCGCTTGCTTATTCATAACCAGAGGCTATTGTCTTGTGTTTCTGACATCACAGGCAGTTGCCTTAGGAACAGTGATGATGTCACAAGGGTAGAATTAGCACCTATTAACATGAATAGGCACACAGAAGAGATGAATAATGAGTTCAGGGCCTGAATTAGACACAAATTACTAGGAATTTCTTGGACAGGAAAAATACTTGAAAGGTAAATGGGGCTTATATTTAAATATTATGTTTTCATTGCACTTGGACAGTGAACAAAAGTTGATATTTGAGTAATAAAATTACAAATACCGGGGTGAGAACAGCTGTAGGATCATGAAAGTTTTTTTCCATGCAAATGAGCCAAAAATTATGACTTTAGTTTAGATGCTAATGGGTAAAAGTGTATGCCTTAGAACCCAACAAGGCACAGGGCTCACTAAAACCCCAGTACTTGAAGTTCCTAGAGTCTGACAGATCATGGTCCGACAATGTATTGCATGATGTCTGACCGCACTTTCCTCTATTTCCCACCAAGATGTCTTTCCACTCACACTTGCTCTTTGGTTCCTGGTTGACATTTTTCTTTTCTGCTTTCTTCAGCCTCAAATCCTTTTCTTCTGGATTAGGCTGAATTACTGGTGTAACCATGCCCCCATCAGCTAGACAGGATGAATAAAGCAGTTGTTGAAATATTGAAGGAAGACAGCATAGATATTCTGCTCTAGAATAAACCAGAAGTGTAAATATTGCCTTTTTCTGATTCCTTTTTTGTTTTTTTCTTTTTCCCTCAGGGAAAAAAATGAGTATTATGGGGCTGACTATGTCAAATTAACTTTGAACGCTGCAGCTTGTATGCACATCACCACCTTTGGATGTCTTGCTCATTTGTAGCCTGATTTGGGATTAAAAGAACTTTTGCAAAAATTAAGCTGGTACTTGGGAAGGAGATAAGTGAGAACAGAGCTCTTTCCTCTAAGATCTGGGTGATGGTGCCCTTGCAAAGGACTCCTGGGCATTCCTTGCTGAGCTAAATTCTCCTTACAAATAGGTGTTATTTTCACCTTGAATCTCTTGGTTCATGCTCCTTGGCTGTGTTTGCCATTAAGTTTTCTGAGCCCAGATTCATCTCCTGTACCTTGGGCATCAAACTGAAGTGTTTGAATTAGGTTTGTAGTCACCTGCAGATCTCCCAGCAGCCAGGAGGTGAAAAGAGACACCTCCAGAAGCTGATTGGACTGATTCTGCTGATGAATGGTTGGTTCTACGTGGACAATTAAGGGCGTATGAAGCTCAGCCCTGATAGCTGAAATGCTTTGGGTTTAGTACAGGGTATTTGATGAAATGTGACAGCCAATCTTATCCAAGGAGAGGCACTTCAGCATTGAACCACCACCTCCGAGCTGCAGTTCCACAAAGCTCCGAAACAACTTCTTTGCTTCGTAATCACTTCTCCACTTGTCGCAGCTTGCTTGCTGGCACCCTTCCTCCCTACCGTCCTCAGTTTAGGGTACTTCTTGGCATTCATTTGCAACAAAAAGAGGTTTGTTCTGTTTTTCTTCTATAACAAAATAATAATAAAGTGCAGTTTTACATTTGTAATGCTTTCAAAGATTTTACTTTTCCTTGTTGTTTTTTTTTTTCTGAATGAAACCCTAACATTATTTTGCATTTTAAAAAAAAGAAAAAAAGATGACCAGCAAACTCTCTACCTACTCAGTTGTAATTGGCAGTTCTGAAGGTGATTCAGGCTCTGAGATTTTAGGCTGAAATCATCTAACTTTCATACAATTCCCTTGACAAGGCAACACCTGCACCACAGTCAGAGAGGAATCATAGAATTTTGGGGGTTCAAAGAGACCTTTAAAAGTCATCTAGTCCAAGCCCCCTGCAGTGAGGAGGGACATCTGCAACTAGAGCAGGTTGCTCAGAGCCCTGTCCAAACTCACCTGCAATGGTGCCAGGGATGGGGCATCGACCACCTCTCTGGGCAACCTGGGCCAGGCTCTCACCAACCTCAGTGTAAAAAATTTCTTTCTACCCACTGTAAATCTCCCTCTTTTAGTTTAAACACATCACACCTTTGTCCTGTCACAACAAGCCCTGCTCAAAAGTCTTCCCCATCTTTCTCAGAGGCCTCCTTTAGCTATTGAAAGGCTGCAATAAGTTCTCCCTGGAGGCTTCTCTTCTCCAGGCTGAACAATTCACAGTCTGTCCAGGAGTAACTGATGGCAGGAACACCCTGTCCCAAGCACCTTCACTCGCTGAGTGTTTTTCCAGAGGCGGCAAGGCCACCCACTCCATCTTTTGGCAGGTGATACGTAACGCCAAACCTTACAGGCAGGAGGGTGAAAGCCAAGTCTTGAGGATGCTGTCAGCATGGAGGGATGTGCTGCGACAGTCGGCTCCGTGCATGGCCCCATGGATCCTGGGCAGGTGTCTAATGGCGTGTTTTTTGCTCCTCGCTCTTGACATGAGGATCAAGCTGCCCATCCGCTTCCATCTTGGGCTCTGATACTGGCCCCCATGGACTCAGTGTGGAGCCACGCTGGCTTCACCAAGGGAGATAGCGGTGACCTGGTGTGTCCTCAGCTTGTCACTCTCCATCCCAACAGTGCTGAGGAGAAGAAGCTGTCCCTGTGACAGGAATCACAACTCCCCAGATTCCCTTCCCTACTTGCCTCTAGGAGGTTATGAACATGTATGTGTTCAGCGCACCTCTTTTTCCTGTCTAGAAATCATCTAAAATACATATATTAATCTTCCCAAGGTGGTGGAAGGCTGAGCAGATGTCCCAGGGCTTCATACATACGACAGATTTTAAAAGTCAGCTAAACCATGCTTGTTTGGAATAGGTGTTGCTCCCTAAGAGGCCTATGTATATTACTTAATAAAATTATATACATAGAGCACTCACACATGCACACACCTGACTCCACTCAGGCAAATGTACACAGATATTTAAGAGACAGCTACTGCTTTGATCAGCTTCTATTTTAAATAGGGAAAAGCAGCATTAGTTTTATCCTGTTTTACAGATGAGATGAACTGAGGATCAGAGAGATTAAGGGCTGGGTTCCGAAAAGTGTCTCAGCAGCCATGGGTGAATGAAGCCAATGTACCTGCTTTTGATAATCCTTCCCAACACTTCTTTGAACTTTTGGATTCCTAAACCAGCCCGTTTCACTCAAAGTTACTGTGGTAGACATCGGTTCTCCTTCAGAGTTGCTTTCAATGCCAGACTGACCTTCAACAAGCTTCAGTTGTGTGACTGCTTACAGGTAGGACATAGAAAAAAAAATGTTTTAAATAATGAGAAACCTTAGGCTGAAAATAGTTCAGTTTGCTGCAAGGACCACATGCAACACATCTGGCACAGATTTGTAGACGTCCAGCAACAACAGACATGAGAAGCACCAAAGAAAACAACAGCAGCCTAAAGTCCTGGGCTGATCCCAGCCAGACTCTACTGCTGCTCACATTAGTAGCCTCAAGTCCTGGGCTCAGTTTTGGGCCCTTCGCTCCAGGAAGGACATTGAGGAGCTGAAGGGTGTCCAGAGAAGGGCAATGAAGCTGGGGAATGGTCTAGAGCAGCTGAGAGACCTGGGGTTGTTCAGCCTGGAGAAAAGGAGGCTCAAGGGAGACCTTCTCATTCTCAACAGCTCCCTGAAAGGAGGTTGGAGCTAGGTGGGGGTTGGTCTCTTCTCCCAAGGAACAAACAATAGGACAAGAGGAAATGGGCTGAAGTTGCGCCGGGTGAGGTTTAGGTTGGACATTAGGAAAAATATCTTCACTGAAAGGGCTGTCAAGGCTGCCCAGGGCAATGGTGGAGTACCCATCTCTGGAGGGGTTTCAAAGATAGGTAGATGTTGTGCTGAGGGACATGGTTTAGTGGTGACCTGGCAGTGCTGGGTTAACCTTTGGACTTGATGATCTTAAAGGTCTCTTCCAACTTAAATGACTCTATGTTTTTATGGAAGGCTTCCTGCCTCTACACTGGGAATGTGATGGCTCTTCCATGCCGAGTGACTCACTCCAAGTGTGATGAGCCAAAGCTCCCCACCTCTCAATTCCTCATTTATCACATCCCTCCCCTCCTTGCTGTCTGCAACCGCATAGGCGTCACCACTACACATCAAGCTGGGGAGCCAGCATTGCTCCATAGAAGACAGAAGTGGTGAAACAGACAATATTTTTGCTTATGTTCCCATGTATCAACATCTGATCTTGTATTTAACACCAGACAAGATGGTCATAACAAATCCCTCTGGCTCTAAAATCTGCTCATTTCATTGAGTGCACTATATGGAAAGTATTCATTCTTCTTTGGCTCTATAAATATACAGGTAGAGATAAATATGTGCACATACCTATATATCAAAGTATGCACACCCACAGCCTACACACACGCGTATGCATTTTATAACCCTTCACCTAGATAGCTATAAATCTCTAACCTCTTCTGTTTAAATTTTCCCTAGAGTTAAGCTACAGATTATTATTGGTAAAATAGGAACTAATGCTCATAACATCCCAGTGTATTTAAGGTAGGTTATCATCTAAGCTAATGTTAGCCCATTAAAAGTAGAATTTTAAGGCTAGACAAGTTTCCTTGGCTTCTTCAGAGTCAGTAAAAAGGGACAGGCACATCAAGAGGACAATTTGGCTGACAAGGTAAGTTTTAAGGTTGCCCTCAAAGCAGTTGTTAAAAGTTCTACAACATTAATCCCAAATGAAGTTTGTTCCTTATGAGGGCCTCCTTCTTTCTGGAGGTTTTAAATAAAATACTTAAGGAGGGAAAAATGAACCACCTGCAGATATTATCTTCACAATAACACGACAGTGTGGATAGTATTGGACCAGTAGCAGGTCCAGACAAAATAATCACGAGCTGAGGTAATTTAGGGCAACCTCAGAAGAATATGTTGAAGCTTCGATGGCTGCTCCAGACCACTGAAGATGATGGGGTCACTTCCTTTTACTACAATGGGCTTTGGCCAAGTTCTCATACTGTAGTCATTCTTACTGTATTCAGTGTCTACTTTAGTGCTTGCATACCTAAAGGAAATGCTACAATGCTGTAAGTAGCATCTTCCAAACAAATAATTAGGAGTATAAATGAAGAGATACTGTCACTAGTCTATAAGGAATGCAGATTTTCATGAGGAACAGCTAATATTGCCCACAGCATCCTGGCTTGTATCATCACTATTGTGGCCATCAGGACTAGGGTAGGGATCGTCCCCCTGGACAGGGCACTGATGAGGTGCCCCTCAATTCCTGGGTTCAGTTTTGGGCCCTTCACTCCAAGAAGGACATTGAGGGGCTGGAGCGTGTCCAGAGAAGGACAACAAAGCCCTTGTGAAGCCCCTGCCCATGCTGCCCAGGGCAGTGGTGGAGTCCCCACCCCTGGAGGTGTTTCAAAGCCATGGAGATGTGGTGCTGAGGAACAAGGTTTAGTGGTGACCAGGTAGTGCTGGGCTAACAGTTGGACCTGATGTTCTTAAAAGTCTTCTCCAATCAAAATGATACCATGATTCTATGATTCTACTAGAAGAAAATTGGGAGTAAAAGAGCTAAACAACTTGCAAGATTTAGTGTCTATGTCTGCCTTAGATATTGACTGTCCATTGGGCAGATAACGCTTGTTTTCTAGCAGTTATCGTTTATATTTTTAAATAGTTGGATTGCTAAACAGTTATTGTTTAACAACAATTATTATCACATATGGAAACAAGTATTAGTATACTTGAAAGTATAACTTTTTTACTTGATTAATTTATACTTTCATAGATCAGAAAATGGAAAGTTGCCTCTACATACAGAATAATATGATTGGTATCTGGGAGAAGAGCAGACACCTCACTGTTTCCTTTGCTGGGACTGTCCATGAGGTGGAAAGACAGCCCTGGCACTTCCCAGTTACAAGGCATGAGAACTATGGAGACGCCACTATTTCCTTTCTTAGGTAGAGGAATTCCACAGTCATTATGTCTTCGGTGCAGGAGCTGAGATCATGGGTGTGATTCAGCGGCTATGAATTCTGCAGCGAAGGGCTCTCAGAAGGTTAAACAGAAGACTGGGCAGCAGCCTATAGCAACTGGAAAACCACACTTCTCTGCCTGACCTGCTGGCAGCAAGACTTTGGTGCAGGGGAACCAAGGCTGAGCAAAGACACAACACAATGGGCAGGCAGTCATGGCAAGTGTGGATGTTTCATTCAGAGCATGAAGTTCACCTGGGGGTCATTGCAGCTGTGAGCTGCTTCGGAGGCTTGATCTAAAACCCACTGACCTCAATATAAAGCTTTCCATTTGGCAGGCTTTGGCTTAGTCCCTTGGTGCTAAAGTTTTGAAATGATGCAAGAAATGAGCAGTTTCACCTGTGGTTTGCCCTATTTTTGTAACCTACAAGCACTGAGATTAGCTGTGTGTTTCTGTTCCGCATTATGGCTTCAGATCTTAGCTCAGACATCTTTATGCCCTCTAACATAAATTAATTTCAACATTAAAACAGGCAAATATCTAGTAAATTTATATATTCACTAAACTCAAGCCCTTGGGGAGAAAAAAAAGTCACATGAAACTATCTAAGTCACAGAGACACCGATGAGCCCAAATGACAGCTCAAGTCATCCATGGCCTTTCATCTTTTCAATTTAGGGATTTTCAGGCTTAATCCTAATCTGGTCATGACAACTGTGCTGCTCACAAGCTCCCTTCTTTGCAGAAAGATGTCTTATTGTAAGTCAGAACCAGCTTTATACCCATAATGGGATGAAACAGCAGCTGACTCAAATATATGCGGAGTAATTTTTTTCTGAATTACAAGCAAATAATTTTTATTTTTGCCATTGGAGGCTAAAAAAAGAATATGATCTGAGTTCAGATTCAACAAGACTGAAATCTTTTGATGGTTCTTAACAATTGGCTCCTAACAGTAAAAGCTTCCATATGATCAGCCATTCATCACTTCAGGTTGAAACCATCTGACAGATTTCAAAAATTTAAGTCATACGGCCTGGAACTCATAAAAGACCCTTGAGTATGAACTACGTGCCTCTTAAAAATCCTCTGGTCCAAAAGCATCCACTGCAAAAAAAAAGTTTGACTTGAGAGGCTCTCTATTGACAAATGTTTATGACAAAGGTTATGTAAAGACAAGACCTCTCTGGTACACACAGGTTTTCCTACAGACCTCAGCTCAGATGCTAATAAACTACACTGGTTAAAATTTGCAGTTATCTTCACCATAAATTAAACTGGATCATGCTACATGAATGGCAGGATAATAAGCCTACAACCAGGTGCACAGGGATCCTTCCCTAAAGATAATGTCTAATTGGAGAAACTTGTAATAAAAATGAAATAATCTTAAAATCATAGAATAGTTTGGGTTAGAAGGGACCTTTAAAGGTCATCTAGTCCAACTATAATCACTTAGCTTGTTAAAAATTGAAGCAGAATCCACATCTGTTTTGATTAGGAATAGACAGCTGACCTCTGCTGCCCTGCTTAGTCAAAGCCTGTCATGTAGACTTGAAAATCACTGTTCTTCCTATTTAGTTTTCAACAGCAACTATTCATTTTTCTACAGTGCAGGCTGACTCCAAGTCCAATTTCTACATACTCCGGTTATAAACAGTTTTCCCATTCCAAGAGAAACTTCTAAGAATACAAAAAAAAAAAGCTATTTATTTTGTAATAAGATCATAGAATATTTTAGGTTGGAAAAAACCTTCAAGATCAACAACTCCAACCATTAACCCAGCACTGCCAGGTCCACCACTAAACCATGTCCCTCAGCACCATGTTTCCATGGCTTTGAAACCCCTCCAGGGATGAAGAGGCCACCACTGGCCTGGGCAGCCTGGTCCAGGGCCTGACAACCATTTAGGAGTAGAAATTTTTCCTCACGTCTAACCTAAACCTTTCCTGGCACAACTTGAGGCCATTTCCTCTTGTCCTATCAATACTTGAAGTCTGCTAGAAGTTTTTTGTTTTCTTCTCAGGAAATTGGAGAGGGAGTAACCAAAGTGGTTAGTTATTCTCCTGAACAATGAGGAACTTTAAACTGTTCTTCAGCCACCACTGAGTTCTCCAACGTTATCACTTACTCCAGGGTCTTCTCATTTTGATGAAACCATTGTATCTGCTGAAATATTGCACTGAAAAATAAGTACAATACCCTGAAGAGTTTTTTTGTCTTTTCTTAGTTGGTTGGTTGTTTCTTTTTTTTGGTGGTTTTTTTTTTGGGGGGGGGGAATGCATTATTTTCCAGCAAAGTATCATTCAAATGAAGACAGAGGGAAGCTCAGCCACTTCTAGACACAACTGGATACCAACAAGGGCAGCAGAATCAAAGTCAGGCATCTTCTCTCTGTCAATTACCAGGGGCACTATAATCAGATATACACACAGCCAGGAGGCATTGATAAACCACTTTGGGAAAAGACCAGACTACCTGTGCTGTGATTCATCTTCAGAATCACTCAAATACCTGACTATGTACAACATCTTCATTAACCTACTCAATCCCATGACCTGGTCTCCAAAGTATTTCATGATGACACTCCTAACAGTCATCTGGGCTGTCCATCACCACACACACACATGCAGAAAAACACATTCCTACCTAAAGGCAATGGGCTTGCAAATTATGAAAACAAACTGCAAGTCTGACCTAAAGCTTTATGCCTGCTGAAGCTCCATGCTCCCTAGTAATAATATTTACAAGGTCCATGGGCTCTGTTGGCTGGGCTGCTTCGCTCCGTTACCCGTTGCACTTAACGTACATTCTGCACGGTTGGACACATGACATTACCCTGCAGCCCAGGTCTTTGATTTATAGTGTCTGGTAACGTCTCCCTCATGCTGAAATTGAAATGTCTGTGATTTTTGGACACTGAAGGAACATTGAGTTTGCTTTGACCTGTAAATGAAGAGATGACAATCAATCTTAAACTCATTTTTTATAAAAAATGAAGACCTCATCTCATCTCCTCACTCTTTTTATGCTTGTACCTACCACCTCCAGAGTATTTCAGCATTAATTGAGCCAAAACCTTGATTTTTCAGACACAAACTGAAGCGCTCACTAAGGTAGCTAGATCAGAATCCAGAAGAGCTTATCCACAGGTGAAAAGCACTGAAATAAACACTAGCTGAACAGAAGATTGGATTCACTTAATCTGTCTCTTACTAAGGGTAGTGTTGGGAACTTGTATAGGCTGGAGTCAGTGAAGAGGATCAAGACCTTCACAGAAGATATCATCCTGTCCTGAGATAGGCAGTTAAGAAGGGGGAGATGAAACTCATGCTTTCAAGGTGCTTCTCTTTTTCTGTTTATCATTGAGTAATGTAAATAAATCATTGACTTAGACTAGACATCAAACTTTGAGAGATCTACATTGAGACTTTCCCACCAAAGGCCTTGCATACTACTTAAACATTCTAATAAAGTCCTTAAAGGTGCACTGAAGTCCTTTGGGATGACACATATGTGAACACCTCAACTCTTCTTCCTGAAATGAACCTTATTTAGCAAGGAAGAGCAGAGCTTCATAAAAGTATGAAATAATTTTACCCTTAAAGGTCTGTATGGAAAAGGAGCAATAAATCTTCCGTGAACTCCTATTGACTTTGGCCTCTGGTTAACTGTCAGACTTTGCAGATTTTGGGAACACAATATCTAGGCACTAAATCTTGATTAGTGCATGTAAAAGCATCCTCTGCGCTCATTCAAAAGACTTCGGAAGGCCTGAGTTTGTACAAAAGATCTCAGCTGCAGCCTCAGATACTTGTCAGCTAAAGTTAAAATTGTCCTATCTTATATTTTCTCTGCTAGCTTCAGAAATCATTTCTCCCTTACATCATATATTATCTCTGTAATTTTCTTTAACTCAAAAAGCCACTTATACAAACCTGCCCAAACACAGAAAAATCTCTGTTCACTTTCTTTGAAAGTTTTCTCATCTCTCTCCAATGTCAAGCTATACTCAAAAAAAAGCAGATATTTGCCCCCAAAAAACCCCAAACAACCCAAAACCTAACAAAGAACAGTATACAGAAATCTAGTGATGAGACAGTGCAGTAAAACTTCCTAAGAGGCTCCCACAATAGCTGGAAACTACTAGACAGGGTTATTAATGGCACAAAATTATTTTGCACAAAATTATTCTTTGAAACCTCTGTCTGAGAAAGGAAGCATTAAGCTTTTCACACCCCTTTTATATCTTAGAAGAAGGAATCAGAATATCGTTATTTTTGTGTTCCATTTGGATGGCTTTTGATGCCATTTTTAGGTTCTTCTGCCTCCCAGCAGTGATTTATGTCCTCTGCGCTCAGATTTCTGGATGTAGTCATTCTCTGTTAAATGGTGTTTTCCATTGCTAGGAGCTGCTTAGTGTCAGTGCACACTGACAACGAATTGCACGATGGAAGATTTATTAAGCTCTCTGATTTGGAAGTTCCAGTTCATATTCTGAAGCACTAGAAGATGACCTGTCCATGTATCCTTCCATTTGTCCATCTGTATTACAGATATATCTAATATTCAAGTTTGAAGAACTCTTCACATAATGTTTTTTTTAAACTCCTTTGCCACTCATTTCAAACTTATTTTATTTTTCAGTGGTAGAATTCTTTTCTTCCTCCTGCATTTTTTGGGGGTATTTTTGTGACTTAATTTTTCCATAGTATGACATAGATTTAGTGCAATATGTCTTTATGGATCCCAAATGCACTGTAATGATGATGAGGAAAATAACTTACAAGGGCAATAGTCCCAGTTATGATTACTAAGAGATATTCAAGAAGGGCTTTTAGGAGCTTCGTCAGCCTGGGACACAGTGGTATAGCTTATCTCAAAGGCTGCTGTGATATGTCTTTTTTATTGGTGATATTTCTGAAACACTTCAAAAATGCATGTTAATTCCCAGTCCAGTGCTTCATGACGAAGCTCTGTCCAGGAAAGGATTATGGTTCAATCCAAAGACTAATGCAAAGACTCCCAGAGGAGCTTCAGCAGGCTTTCAAACTGCCCCTAATGACTTGCCTCAATTTAATGTATAAGGAGGCAGCAGTTCTGAAAATGATGTGAGGAGGAAGTCACAGCATGGGTTATGTCAGGAAGTTTCTTCAAAATTATCTGGGGCTCAATTAATCCTTTGGGCTCAACCATGGCACTGGAAAATCATGACACACAGACGTGGTATTTTCAAGGTTTCTTGTCTTGCTCCGGGTTTGAGGGAAGAGCAAAAACCTGCAACTTGTGAATGCCAGTGGCTCATTTCCTTCCTTAGGCTTCATCAAGAGAACTTTTCAGGTGAGTGGAAAGGAGAGAACATGTCCTGTCCATACCTCCTTGTCCCTTGCTTGTATTCAAGAAACATACAGTTATTTCTCCAAATCTGGTGAAGGTTTGGTTCATCTTTGCTTCCAGTTATGTTTCAGTAACAAAGGGGCACAGGCTGCCTATGGGAAGGATTTGTGGCCTTTTCCACCTGCTTCAGAAGGCTCCTGGAAGACTTTTCCCATTCCCGCCTCCAGCAACCTCATTCCCTCTGTGGGGAATCCTCATTTTCCCCAAGAACAGCACTAAAACACCTGCAGCCTCCATCATTGTCACAAATCAACCACTTTTATCACATTGCTTATAATTTAAGTCTGTGAGAGAAAAATGGAGTGGTAAGGACAGAGAGCTGCCCCAGGTCACACATCAGGACCACTCCATCATCCAAGTTCCTGTGGGCAGGGTTACACATAACCCAGGGAGATGTACTGTCATTGCTAAGGACTAGGAGAAATTGAAGATTCATGCCATGGAAAAACTGTTACTTTGCACTAGTCAGATTAAGACCACGCATCTCCTAGGCAGGCAGAGCGTTTCACAGCCCTGTGGCAGAGAAAAAGCTAAATGCAGCTAAAAGCTGTGCATTTTCTGATACCATTGTCTGTGTCCAGGAGACAGGGATGGAAAAAGGGGGACAGAACATACCAACTGAAGAGAAGAGATGGAGTGCTTAGCTTCATGTAGACTGCCTTCAGGTGACTGTGGATTTCAGCACATCTATACCTCCAAAGCCTTCTACGAATTGCCCAATCAAGAACTCATTCATACTGAATTTCAAGTACATCTCCAAGCAATGATTGCTAGACCTTCTCAACAAAACACTTCCAAAACTTCAACATGTTATGTGCTTTCTACACAAACACACTTTTTACACGATATTTATGCCATATCCGTGTGTGATTTAGGCTATTAGAATGGGTATGTAACACCAGTGTTATCTTTGTAAATAATCCATTTTGATAACTTCTTGGAGAACCTCACCATTTTGTCTTGAACAGCTTCTTGAGCTCAATTTCCCTCCTCCTCAGGGAGACACATCTGCAACTGGATATGGCTTGTGACATGGGAAAGGCTGGATAGCCTTCATAAAAGTGTAGGTACAATATTTCTTAGAAGGATCCTGTGAGACAAAACTATTATTCAGATGCTGAGCACTTTTATGGGAAAAGCCTGGAGGCCTTAGCATCAGGAAGAGATGTTGGGGTTAGAGAAGTCAGGGCTCATTTTTCTTTTCAGCCCAAAGCTTCTGACAGGGGTGCATTACTCACCTAACATAGGTTCATGTGTCCTTAGTGAAGGTAACAGGTAAGCTTCTGTCTGGTGTTAATTAGCACAACAACACTGCAACCGGCAAGGTGATATCTGTAAACAATGATTACCATCTTTCTTGTCAGTTAACTGGGATGGGACCTTCAGCTGTTGAAAATAATCACAGTTAGGTTTGTTGGGCCCTGTTTAGAATGCGTGGAGCAAGTGTCAGTCTTGCTTCACGCATCTCCCTTACCTCAACCTGCTTACAGAAGATTTTCAGAAGGCTGTAAGACCACACTACTGTGTAGGTACTGCTTGGCAGAGCTCTCCAGGAAGCTGCCTTTCTCAGCTACAGCCATCATTATTTTATGCTGTTAGCTGCCTGATCACACAGGCCAATGCTGAACTCAGCAACATCCCCTCAGAAGTCTTCTTTCAGACAATCTCGCCATAGGTTCCTGTGGGCCCAGCTCCTCTGCTGCCCACTGTTGTGCCAGCATCACCTGCTGGACACAATGGACAGAGATGGCTCCATTAGTGGCCCTTCACATGGAAGGACACCACCAAGACAGCTCAGCAAGATGCAACCAGGCCCAACAGGAAGCTCCTCCAACTGATCGGCTCCTGATTAATATAATCCTGGCCTCACCCACCACCCCAAACACAACCACCTGGGTGAGGGCAGAGCCACAGAGACACAGGTGGGCCAGGTTCTGCCTCTGGAACATGAAGCCAATAGGAAAACCAAAACATTCTGCTAGGTTGTGACTCATCCACAGGTCAACTCCAACTTGGGGCCCACAACTCAGGCCCCAGCACTTCACTCTATCATTTAACCTATTGCCACCTCAATAACAAAATCCAGTGTGATTCTTTTTCACTTGTAAATGTAAAGGAAGCTGTGAGATCCAGAGGGATTGGCTCCTCAGTGGATGCAGATCAAGACAATGAAGCCACTTCAGTTTTAATCATGTAAGGAATAGGTTGCATGGAGGAGGTTTCTATAATCTCCTTCAAAACGTAACTGAGCACAGTCCTGAGCACCCTAAATTTAGTTGGTCTGGTAGTGAGCCAGGGACCAGATCAGGTGATCTCCCATAGGTCCTTTGGAGATCTTCTTGCTCTCTACAACTCCCTGCAAGGTTGGAATGTCGTGGGGGTCTGTCTTTTCTCCCAGGTAACAAGAGATAGAAGAAGAGGAAATGGCCTCAAGTGGCACTAGGGGAGGTTTGGCTTGGACATTAGGAAAAATGTCTACCCTGAAAGAGTTTTCAAGCCCTAGAACAGGCTGCCCGGGGCAGTGGTGGAGTCCCCATCCCTGGAGGGATTTAGAAGATGTAGATGGGATGCTGTGGTTTAGTGGTAGACTCGGCAGTGCTGGTTTAATAATTGGGCTGATGATCCTAAAGATCTCTTCCAACCAAAATTATTTCATGATTCCAAAAAGCTATCTTCTGGTTGTGCTCTTGGATTTGGCCAAGAGACTTATTCTGGATGTGTCATAGCCAGATGTCTGTTGTGTGTTTGTGTGGCTTTGCCTGCTGTTGCAATGGGGAGGTTCACAAGTACAGCCCTTATGTGCACAGGAACCATTTCAGGCTTGTGGAGATCTCCCTTCTTTTCCGGTTAATCATTGTGGAACCAGCAAAGAGAAGTCCAAAGGCCAAATTTTTAGCTGGCATAAGCTGCCACGGCTTTACTGACTTCAACAGAGCTTTGCTAGTTTGCAGCAGCTGGAGATATGGCCCATGTCAACAGGATTTTTCATAGAGATCTGGTACTTAATGTGAGCCCTTTGAAAGTGGAGTCTGTGCACTTTGGGTAGTTTGGTTACAAAGATGAAATATATTATTTTAATATAAATTTTAAACATGCTGGTAATTTCTTTGCATTTCTTTAAAAACAAACCAGAAAAAATTAATGGTAAGTGGAAATCCATTTTGCCGTGTAATAGTAATACACTGTACATTATTGCTATTCTGCTGTTCCACAGGGAAAGTAAATGCCAATAAAAGGGATTATAAAGCAACAGGCATTTTCAATTAGGGCCTACAGTGCTGCTCAAAGGAGGCCTTGCTAAACGTCTAGCTGATGGGACATAGCTCACAAGTTCTGGACACACATTGAGCAGGAGGGGAGAGATGGAGGGACCCCTCTGCTCTTTCGCAGCCAACTACATGGTGAGAAGCTCCTCCCTAACCTCCATGAAGGGAGCCAGGGACCAGAGGGACAGAGCAAGGACTAAGAGGGGTTGTGACTTCTGTATCTCATGGTCAGGGGAAAGCAAGGACTAAGAGGGGTTGTGACTTCTGTATCTCATGGTCAGGGGAAAGCAGGGATGGGAAGGACGGCTGGTGGGCTGAGATGGATCACTTCCCATGGAGTGAAGACGCAGACAGGAGCCATCTGTGTTGTATTAAATCACCTGGCCCTGGCCAGAGGCTGTACAATTAGGGGACAAACTTTCTTTAAGCAGGTTTAAGGTATCTGTGAATAAACCAATGCACGTTCATGTACGCTCATTGTCATTATATTTATACATATATATATACATACACACATATTTGAGTTATTCCAGGCATAGAACAAACAAAACAGGGAAAGGGAGTTGTGATAGAAGGTGGGACAATAAGGAAGAGAGACCATTGCTTGCAACTAGATGGGCCATTGAAGATACTGTCTCTAAGAAATTATCTGTTCTCCTCCTAATACACCCACTTTCCAATTAAATAAAAGGAAATATTAGCCTTTTTCCTCTAGGAATGGTGAACCATTCTCACTGCTATCTGGGACAGGATTTGACAGCTTACATCAGGAATGGGCGTGAAGTTGCCCAGATGTGTCTGCTGAAGGAACCATTTTCCTGGTGATGACAGAAGTCTGGCAAAATGCCTGATATAAATCTGAGGGGGAATTTTTTTTTCCCCTCTTTCAAAAGAAAAAATGGGGAAAAGAGAAACCTGCATGTGTCAACCACACATATATGAGAAATCTTTTTTTTTTTTTTTTTTTT
>VZZY01005119.1:0-113333 GCA_013400335.1 Eurystomus gularis | reverse complement strand
CCCTTCTCCTTCTCCTCCTTTTTCTCCTTCTTTGCTTCTACATATATACAAAATGGTTATGTTAGTTTGATGTTGATGACTTCATTTTCATGAGCGGTCTGCCATTCTTCTCTGCAACCACAGGCAAATTTCTAATTGCTCATGAGAAAAAAAAATATTTTCAAACTGTGCCAAAGCAAATGTTTAGAGTGACAAAATATATTGTTTTAATTGTCTGTATTTGAATACAAAACACGATTATTTACTTGCTGGCCAGTTCACCACCTTGAGAAGCCCTGGTGGACTTTGCACCATGGTTTGAGCAGAGGTGGGGTAGTCACAGTTTGAACAGGGATGTGGATGCTGTGTCATCTTTTATCACTGCTGGGGATCAAATCTGTGCCTTGGGGACCAGTTTAGGTCTCAGAAGGGCATTAGCAACTTTGCATCTCTGGGAAATATCCTTCATTCTTTCAGTCTTCACTTGCTGTCCACAGAGTTTGGAATGGACAAGAGGAACCTGGGATTTTGGCCTTTTCTCCTCTAATCCTTCAGCAAGCAGCAAGTGAATTGATCTTGAGTATTTGAAAACACGAATGCATTTATCATCTCGTATACTTCAGAGGGCAATCCACAAACAGAACCTTCTGGGTTAACTTAAAACATTGATCCAAGAAGCAGGACACGTGATTGAGCCTATCTGGATTTGTGGCATCCTGGAAAACCAAGCTGGAAATTTCATGGGAACAAAATCTCATTGAATTTCGAGTGGTATCTTCTCTGTTAAGAGAGGGATGTTGACAGAACTATTCTACATCAATATCAGCATTTAATTCTGTATTTAATCTCACTCCAAGCAAGAAATAGAACGTTTGTCCAAAATCCAATATCCTCACCAAATTTAAAATGACTAAGTGTAACAATTATTTTTTTCTCTTCTTCATCAGAAATAAGGTTGCTGGTGATCTGTGTTATTTTTTTTTTCCCCAAGCAGTTTTTTTCTCGCATTAATCAAGTCGGGAAAATATATACAACTATATATATACTCATGTGGTAATGCACTCAAAAAGAACTCGACAGAAGCTGTTGGCCACTGAAAATACCCCACAAGTTTTACTACAACTGCTGAAAATGTAGGTCATTGAAATCAGCATGATCTGAAAGGAAGAGTGATTTCTGCTCTTCTTTCTCTTCCAGTCAGGAAAATTGAATTTAAAAAATGTTGCAAAATAAGAAAACATCTCTTGACAGGTACAGTCGTGAACCTTCATTTGGATTCCTCACTCTAGGCACCTCTCTCACATGGCTGGCTATAAAATTAAAATTAAACCTTTTTCTGATCAATGATGAGTTAAAAGCTCCTGAGGAGGACTGAGACACTCATCTAATTTCCCTGTCATTTTCTACTTCACCATCCAGATGAACTTGATCCTTTTTTACAGCAAGAAACTAGGGAGAGTAGTTACCTAATTAAATGTTTGCAGCTTAGGACTATTAATTATTCTGTCATTGCTTGCCCACCTAGGTTTCAAAATTTTCAGCAGCATTTTTTGTATTTTTTGAAACTTTCTCGGTTTGCTTTTTTTATTGTTACTGTTTTAAGCTTTATTTTTATTCCCATAGGTTCACTATAAATGAGGCAGGCTGTAAAAAGAGCCCCTTCTATGCTTTATCCTAAGCTATCTTGGAGATACTGACTTTGCAACCACTTTTCAATCCTTTCTGTTATTCCTGCTGCATTCTTAAATGACCAAAGGGTGTGGTAGAATCATTGCAAGGTTGTATTTTTTTGTCTTAAAAAAGTTAGGCTTGAAGAAAATCCTGTTGCCTGGGAGAATCTGGTTCTTAATTTCTTGCTTTGTAGCTCAGGGCATAGCTGCTCTTGTCCACCAAGCACAAGGGACCTTTGGCTGCGTTGAGCCAACAAAAGTAGCCATGGACATATAATCCCTCAACAAGAGTCTACAGCCTTCTCTTGTGGCTTGCAGCTTGTGCTTGCCCAGTGGTGCTACCTCAGAAGCTTCCTAGAATGAATTTTCCAAATTAAGTGTGGTCAGTCTGCTCAAAGACATACTTTGGCCTGAAGCATTCCCTGAAAAAAGAAGACCATTAATTTGTCGAGCTCCTTCTCCGCCCTCTGAAACAGTTTATCACGGCAAGGCAATGTGCTGTGCTGAGGGTGTTTCTATTTAAAACTGTTCTGAGCTAAAAGGAGTCGAGGGAAACCAGAAGGAGAAGGAGAGGAGGGGGTAGGGGAGAAGGAAAAAAAAAAGAAAAAAGGAAGGAGGGCTGGTGAGTAGATGTTGTAGCCTGTTTCCATGACACATGAAGTGTGTGGCATGTGATATAAATACCATGACCTGGTACCACACTGACAATTGCACTTCTGGAGCGGTGGAAATAGTAGCTCAAATCAACATTGTAAGTGGAGATTAGGGGACTGTGACAATTTCCCTTGGCCAACTCCTTACCCTGAGCTTTTCAGCAGATCTGCTGGGTTTTAAATATACGTTATGGTTCCCATGACCTGCAGATAACCCAAAAGGAGGCGTCAGCATGTCAGGGCATGCACAGATAGGGGAGCATTTGATTTTCTAAGCAAGTACACCAAAGGGCTCTGTGGAGTAACTCAGGGAGCCACTCTGCCATCCCGACTCCTTGCGCTCCCTAAAACAGAAGGAGGGCGCTGAAAAACGAATCAAAGTTTATGGGCTCTTCTTGGAGAAAGAGAGGAGTGATTTGAATTCTATGAAAAATATATGGATTACCCATGACAGAAGAGAGGTGCATATTGGTTATGGTTTCCCTTGCCACTTCACAGATCAGAAAGCCCTTAAACTGTCCCCAGTGAGGAGCTGAGACTTTTACTTGAGACTTGTGAGCTGAGGACTTGCTCTGCAGATGGGCTGAAAACTGCTTCTGTTCTACCTTCTGCAAGTTGAGAAGCTGATGGTCCTTCAGGATTCGAGTATCTGTACATGCTACTGGTATTTCACTCTTTTGTGGACCACGGTCCACAGCAACTGAAATTCTGTGCCGCTCCTAACCCCAGGAGGCATTTCATTTCAGATTAGACCTTTGATTTAAAGTCCAAAAGAGAGTAAAAGCTTATGTGTTCCAACCTTTTCTGCTGAGTGGGGATGGTGACAGATGTGGGAAGTGGATCTATTGTTCATGACATTTGCGAAATTTTGTGTTTCTACTGGGGGTGTGGTTTCTATTTTGTAAATAGAACCTGCAGCCTAAAAGTAAGTCAAAATTAGATTTCCTAGTTTTTCCATAAAATCTAGGTTTCATTTTCTCTAGATCAAAATCCTTCAATAGCTCTATGCAATGAAGGCCTCTTCAGCTGAACTGGACAGGCAGGGTTCCCTTTATGGTGAATTAAAAGAAATGGAAGCACTTTTGATGAACTGGTTTCATCTGACCTGTTCTAATTTACTTTAGGATGACATGAACTACATTGTAGGCTTGGTTGGCTATAGCAGGTGTATCTGCCCTGACTATGGGAAAGAATAGGGTGACTGGTCCAGGCAGAGACATTTACAATGAATCCTACTCTTTGTCTTGATACATAAAGGGTTTAGATGCATGATGTAAGATATTCTTCTCTGTTAATTGTAGAAATGTGTCTAAGATTCTTCTACAGGGTATGTATGGGTCTGTTCTCTGGGTGTCTGAGCTCATGTTACAATCAATGGGTATCTTGATTTGGATGTCTTAGCATAGGCAACTGGTTGCCTTTTTGGCAGGGTAGGGTGTCCACCTGGTCTCCAGCTGCTGCTTCAGAGGAGGGACAAGCATCTTCTACAGCTGCTATATCACATCCTGTTGTATAACCGTACAAATGTCTCGGAAATCACAAGATAACATCTTACTCATGCAAGTGCAGGTATCAACTTTAGGGTGAAATGAATCCTCTGATCATACTGAGTAGTCTCTGGATTCCCTTGCACAAAACCAGGTACCATTAGAGGTACAGATGTATTCACACAGGTCTGGCACACTTGATATGGGATCTGAGGGAGACCTGTATTTTGTCATCTTAAATGGCATTAGATGTGTTCATGTGCTGGACTGAGCTCTGAGTCTTAACATCCCATGGAGAAGTAGGAACTTCCTACACTTGGACATACAAATTAAACGGTCTTGATCTGCAGTCTGAATCCAGACACATAGCATTAGGCAGGAGGAGTTCCATGATGATTCATACCCAAAAAACAAAGCACAAGTGGGATTAAGGTTCCCAGAAAAATATTGTAGTAAACTTTGAGTTGTCCCAGTGTGTTGAAGACATCTGAAAAGAAATGACAGTTACAAAACAAGACCAAGCAAGCAGGCAGCTCTGGAAGGCCACTTGAAACATAAGTGAGATACTGAGGCTACCTCAAAAGATACTGACTAACCCCCAGAGTCACTTCATGGGCATGTACAAATTTGTTAGATCTGGTGTTTCTGTCCATGTTGTCTTTTTTCTGATGAGCATCATGAAGTGGAAGGCATCAAAATTAAGGGATTTTCCTCAGGATTGACACAGAGCATGGAGGGAGCTTATAGGCAAAAAGATTCATGAAAACTAATCTTTTCATGGACCTAACTCCCATTAACCACAGCAAAAAAGGAAGGGCTGTGTGTGTCTCAATGCTAACACCTAAAAGGAAGGAATTTTGCTTGCACTTCCCAAGTGTCTTGCCTGGAGCTGGGATTGGCCGTGCCTAAGCAATGTGCTTAATGCTTTGGCATAAAATCTCCTCCACCTGCATTTGCTTTAAACTCTGCTTCATTCTGCCTTATTACCAGCTTAATAAAAATAATATTAATGTCTTCATTTCATTCTACAGGGTTTGGGATTATTAGACTGGCAGCCAACCAAGGTCTTTGCTGTAAATTACAATGTGAAAGTTACGTGCAAATGATATCTTACTCCTTGGGTTACAAGTCAAAGGAGTTTTCATAGGCATACAAGGGAAATTACTGTGCTTTTTAAATAAAAGAGGTTAACTAAAGTGCTACCTTTTGGTGAACCAGAACTACCCAGAAGAACAAAGCTTTTTTGGTTATTTTGTTTGGTTTCTTCCTCTGGTTAAGAGTTGTAAAATATTCTGCTATCACAACATACATGCCAGTGTGAGTCCAGTGGTTGTGGTAACTCTTGCGGGTTTTCTGGTACAGGGTCCTGTATTTAGTTTTTTATTTCCTGAACTCCCAGCTACAAGAGTCATGTGATTGTGTGAGACTCTCAGACTGGTCTTTTTTTTTTCAAAGGCTGTATTTCTTCTTTGCAGAAGTAAAGACACACTTGAAAACACGGTTTCCTAAAGGCTTTAAAATCAGAACTCTTTCTGAGTTCAGCCAAGTAAATGCTTTTGGATCAGATCCACACTTGTCCGAAAAAACTTCACTAGCAACCAGTTATATCAAACCATTCTGCAACTTTTGCTCTCTATGTTCTGCTCCAGTGAGATTTCTGAGCTCTGAATTTCACATTTGCATTTCCAGTACTGATGGCCCTGATGTGAACAACTGGACTTTTAGTCTAATAGTAACCGTATTAATGACACCCGAATTATCGAGAAAAATTGTTCCATTTCTGTTGGCTCTTGCACTCAGTTTGAGATCATGAAGCTTGCCCTTTGATATAATGATCAATGAACTCTCCACGCATACTATGAGTGTGTTATAGGTCTACATGCTGACACATCAAGCAGTTGAGTTACATACTCTGCTTTAAAAACATAAGCTGGAGCTGCAGCACGGTTTGCTTTTAGCATTGGAAATTACTGGGTCTGTCAAAAAGGTTGCTTTGCATTAGCATCTCGTTGTTTTAGATCGCTCGCTGAAAAGTACTGAGCCCTGGTTCTCCAGAAAGGCTTGAGTTCCGTCCATGGTTTGTTTAAATTACTGGGGACCTGTGTTACTGATTTCAACGAGGGCAAATCTGGGGCACTGAAAAGTAAATCTATTAATCTCCCCGCATTCACCTCCTCAAGAAAGTTATAGTAGCAGACTAAAGAGGCTATAAAAGCTTTTGGAAGAGCTTCAAGCATAAATCTATTGAAGTGTCGAAGCTGCAATTCACTGAACGGGAAACAGCACAACCCCCCTCAAGTTGCAGAAGGTGTCTGTCTGGAGAAGCCCTCTGAAGTGGTTGGCTTCCTCTCCAGAGTTGATTAGTGCCTTTTCTAACTTCTGTTTGCACGGAACATAATGTGCGTTCCTTGGCTGCCGCTCTCTCATTACCAATTTGGGGGTAAGGAAAGGAAAAAAAAAAAAAGCAAAATCAAAAGGAAAAAAAGAAATTGCCTTGATTCGATTTCCTTTTGTTTAAGACTTCCTTAAATATTATCATTAGTTGTTGTTTATTTTACTGTGATTGGAAGGGGCAATTGTGGTCACACATCCGATTGCTGGCATAACTCGGAGCAGAGAATCCCTGCCTCTGATTATTGGGTTCTGCTCAGATGCCTGCAACCCAGACTGAAGCACATCTTTTACAGTTTCTGACTCTGTTGCTCCTCCTAGAAAGCTCTGATCTTAGCTGGTTACAGCGGCTGGCCTCAGCTGTGTTATCACTTAGGATCGCTGGGAATATATCTGCAAACAAACCAGTCTGCAATTTTTGCAGTGCTTTCTACTCAGGATGGAGTTTCACCAGCTGCTTCTCCAAACCACCCAGGTCTTCCTCTGAGTTTACAGCACAAGAGCTGAGACTGAGAGAATACATACAACTGAGACTGTCCTAGAACTATCTGCAGAGCACGAAGCAGATGGACATGTCTGAACTGCCCCACCTTGCTCAATGTGAAGTTACCTGGATTGTGCCACATAATAGTATTTCCCACATCAACTGCCTGGAATCAAAGATGACTACTCATTTTTCTTGCTAACGCTTTCTTGTGATTCTTAAGTGCACCCAAGTCTTAATCCAGAGATAGTAATAACAGAATTGTACAATTGTTTAAGTTGAAAAAGACCTTCAAGATCATCAAGTCCAACCATTAACCCATCACTGCCAGGGCACCACTAAACCATGTCCCTCAGCACCACATCTCCATGGCTTTTAAATCCCTCCAGGGATGGGGACTCCACCATTGCCCTGGGCAGCCTGGGCCAGGCCTTGACAACCCTTTTGGTGAAGAAATCGCTCCTCATGTCCAGCCTAAACCTTCCCTGGCACAACTTGAGTCTGTCTCCTCTTGTCTTATCGCTTGTTCCTTGGGAGAACAGACCCACCCCAGCTGGCTCCAACCTCCTTTCAGGGAGTTGTAAATGAATGTGCCCAAAGTAGCAGTTTCCCTAAACAAAGTTAGGAGAGGCAATTCCCAACTGTGGACAATTGTATCAAGTAAGAATTATGTTTAATTTTTCGTTGCTATCTACCATTCACTGAAAGTTTCATACAGATAACAAAAAAATATACAAAAATAGCAAAAACTACAGTTCTAAAATTCTGTACTTAATCTAACTAATATCCATTCATAATATGTCTCCTTAATCCTCTGGCAGTATATTAAAATTTTCTATAACATGAGATATGGAAATACATCCTTCAGTCTGTTGGTGCAAATTAATGTTCACACTTACCCACGTTGGTCTTGGTCTCTCTGTATACATCTGAAAAAAATAAATGCACTTGCAAATTAGCATATATAAATAAGCGTATTTTTGCAGTTATATATACTAGAGAATAATAATAAGCATTTAACGTCCATTCTTCTTGGTCCCAATTCCACCCACGGTTTTCTCCATTTATGTTAATTTAGGTTGGAGAGTTTAAAAAAGTTCAGGGTGATACTGGGAAAGATGCTTCTCCTGATGTTGAAAGTAGTGGTCTTGAGTCTAAAGATATATCACATTGCAGGTAAAACTGCTTGTCAGATTAGAATCACAGAATGGTATGGGTTGGAAGGGCCCATTAAAGATCATCTAGGCCAACCCTCCTGCTGTGGGCAGGGACATCTTCAACTAAATCAGGTTTCTCCATATACTGGGGCTGAACTACAGCCTCTGGAACAATCTCACACAGCAAGATAGAAGCAAAGGGAGGGATTTAGCTACAAAGTCACAGACCTAAATGCAAGCTTCTAACAGAGGACTTGATGTCTGAGTTCCCACTTTATTCTGCAGGGATTTAGGCTAGGACATGTTGTTATGCACTATTGAATATATTCTAGCTGATGAAGTATCTCAGATAGTAGACTCATTGGTTCTGGAGACCACCTCAGTCCAAACTCCTGCTCAGAGAGAGGTCAACACCAAACTTAGAGCCAGTTGTTCAGGGCTTTGTCCAATTAAGTCTTCCAAATCTCTGACGATGGAGATTTCAACACCCCTATGGGCAACTTATTTCAGTGTTTAATCATCATTATACTGTAGTTGGCTTTTTTATTCCCCTTCTAGTGAGCCATGACCTTCGTTTTTTCAATTTATAACCACTGTCTCCATTTCTCCTGATGTACGCCTCAGTAAGGATCCTGGCATCATCTTCTCAGCAATCTCCCATTAGGAGCAGGAATGCAAGAAATTTTGTAACTGTGTGAATGCACTAAACACTTTCTGGATCCAGAGATATCATCTTCCCTTCTTCACCTCCATGGGTGATAAGTTCCTTCCATCCACTGGTCCGTACAAAGACATGTGTGGAAAGATGCAGGCTCAGCCCATTAGTCTGATGGACACCTCAGGTAGGGTTTAGGAGGACATTTGTGTTGGTAGATTCAGGACACTGACAGAGTCCCTCTGGGTTGACTGTCCTCCAGATCACATGTGATGGCACTTCTGAGGTCTGTTTTTTGTACCGATATATAAACAGTCTAGCACAGCAGCATGAGTGATCTTCAGACTTCTTGGAGGGCCCTGCAGGGGTTAGTCTGTGTGGTGGATCACTGAATGTGACCTTAAGAAGGCCCTTGGGAGTGCTGTACAAGCAGTCCTATATATTTTAGGTGCAGCCTCTGAGCCCAAGATATATCTGGGCTGACAGCCAGCACACAGGTCAAGAGGCTTGGTGTGCTTAAAGCCGCTCAGACGCTTAGATTTCAGCTAGGAGTGAAGACATGGTCAATCTGCCATTTCGGCTAAAACATTTTCTTGTCTTTACCTCATAAATCGAGGCAGCAGACCTTGGCTCTCTGGAGCTCTGAGTATTTGTAATAGTGAACCCTGAAGGCATTCAACACTTTCGCCTAAGGGCTTACAGCACCAAATAGCTGTCTGAAGCCATGATCAGCCACGTGGATGGAAAGAGGATGGGCTATGAAAACAGCTGTGTTTAATATATTTTTCTAATGCTACAGGTTTTCTTTGTGTCACACAGAGGGAAGATGCCAAGGAATAGCACTGGTTCATGGACAGACCATTTTTTTTTCCAGCTGAAAGCTAGTCAGCCTGAAAAGCTGATGCCAAGCATGAGGGAAGATCTGTCAACAGACGCAGCAGATGGTTGGGCTTCACAGGGCGTGGTGGTGGGAGTGAGCAGGGGAACAGGGGCCTCAGATGTGACCATGGGAGGGAACAAAGAGAAAAATAAACATCTGGGCATGCACTACAGCAGCCAGCCTCAGTGGTCAAGGGCACAGGAGGAGCAGCTGTGGGAGATCAGCAAGAGGACAATGGCCTCATGACTACAAAGGAAGGATGGTGTTAGAGCTGGATGGGGAAGAACTTGTGGTTTATCACTTGGAGTCCTGAGATGACAGGGACTTAAATAGTAAACTTAATTTTTTTCTCCAGATAATAAGAGTGTAAAAATAACCACGATACAGAGTCAAATCAACATCTTTGGTGGCTGGGTAGATCCAATAAGCTGAGCAGAGTCAACTTAGCACAACTGGGAACCTGGACATCTGACCCTTACTGCAGCTGAGTTACACAGCCAGAAACACGACCTTGTTCTCTCTAACAAAACTATACATATTTCCTCAGATGATCATCTACCCTCTTCATCGTAACAGAGTTGTAAAGATTTACTGTCAATGAGAAGCTGGGTTTGCTCTGGCCACATTGACACACACAGCAGAAGTGACTCTTACTCATTTGGTTCACCTCTCTTGATTTACACCTGCTGTGGGTCCTGCTCATCCTTTCACAGGGTATGGAGACTTCTGCTGTTTGAAGTATTCAATGATATTTCATCTTCTATGGAAGGGTCTATAAGACAGAAGCCAATCCATCCAAGTTAGAAGAAGCCTCAACAGCAGAAAAAAGCCACGTTGCCTTCTACCAAGAAGATCTCAGCCCAAAGCAAGGGGTGAGGCAGCAGCATATTTGAGATATTTCTTACTAAGAGCATCCACAATCAGCAATCCAGGAGGCCTACAGCTACATCAAGGACAGCAATGATAGCTTTTCCCCTCCCAAGACTCTCAAAAGCTTATCTCTGTCGCATACTCACTGTATGTCTTTAAATCATATGAAGCCAAAAACCTTGCAAATATTGAATGTGGTAACGGAAGGTAGATGTCTAAAGATCTTGGCAGGCATGAGCTTTGATACGTAGCCTTGTTCCCTAACTGCAAAAGAGGCACCATGTTAGCTCCCTAGCCCTGTTTTCTGGAAGTCAAAGAGAACTTCTGAAATAAGTAGTTTTTTTCTCCCTGACAAGGTCTCCAGTGCAAGATGTATCCTTTTCTAGAGGGTAAAAGCTGTGGGAGATAATACCCTTTTTTTCAGGAACCTATACATCACTCCTGCCTTCATGCCTCAAAATCCTAGGACTGTAAAGAGCAGAAAGCCATAAGCATGGGCTTGTTTGGGTTTGTTTCTGTTTTTTTTTCCCTTTGATTTTTTTTTTTATTTTCTCTGTGAGGAACAACACTCCAGTTGCTTAGGCTTAAGCTCACAGCCATGTTGTATGTTCCTCTGCAGCCCCACAGCATCACTCACACCTCATGCAGAGCAGAGAGGGATATTGACTCACTGTAGGTATCAGCGAGGTCATCAGCAGCTACGGCGAGGGAAGCACAGAGGCCTGAAGTCAGCGCTTGGCAGGTGGAGTAAGGTGGGTCTGAGCTGTAGCCACCAGCATCCAGCTGGTGAATCTCTCTGAGCACTCCAGTTCCAGGGAGAAATGGCAATTGTAGACACTTTATCCTGTTAGCATAGTTTTCTTTAAGGAAAAGCAAATATAATCATGTCACATTTATCTCTGGCTAAGTTTCGGGTTGTTTTATAAGCAAATACACACATACATAAACATTTTGTCTTACGGTGGTTAATTTCTCACCGCAGCATACAAATCATTCCTGGGTTTTTCTGGCAATACCTGAAAAACAACAGGCTTGTAAAAATGGGTAGATCTGTTCTTCAGGTTGTGTCCCCGTGTGTTTTGTTTTCCAAACCAAGCTGAAGGCCTTGTTGCCTGGGCCTTGCCCTTGCCCCGATGGAGAGCTTCTGAGAAACGGCAAGAAGATAGCAGCCCTTGTGAAGGGAAGCAGCACCACTGATATACCTCAAACTACACAGCCCTGCAGTGGAAAACATTGCTGTGCAAACTGTCATCACCAGAGGCTGATAGTAAAGATGCAGACTGGAGCTTGTGGAGTGTGGAGGGCAGCAAGCTAAGAGGAGGGGCAGGGAGGCACCAAATGCTGTACCAGGGACAGCCTGGGTAGTTAACTCTTGCTGGACTCACTGTCTATCTGGCAAGACTCCATCTCTCTGCACCTCTCACCCCCTCTCCCCTCTATCTCCCAGCCCACTTTCTGAAGTGCAGCCCTTGTTACAGAATCACAGAATGGTAGAGGTTGGAAGGAACCTCCGGAGATCATCGTCTCCAACCACTCTGCTAAAGCAGAGTCCCCTAAAACAGGTTGTCCAGGATTGCATCCAGGTGGGTTTGGAATCTCTCCAGAGAAGGAGACTCCACAACCTCCCTCTGCAGCCTGTTCCAGTGCTCAGGCATCCTCACACCAAACAAATTTTAGAGGGCTGGAACACCTCTCCAGTGAGGACAGGCTGAAAGAGTTGGGGTTGTTCAGTGTGGAGAAGACAAGGCTCCAGGGAGACCTTATTGAAGTCTTCCAGTATCTGAAGGGGACTTACAGAAAAGCTGAGGAGGGACTTCTTACAAGGGCTTGTAGTGATAAGAGATAATGGATTCAAACTGGAAGAGGGTAGATTTATATTAGAAATTAGAAAGAAGTTCTTCACTATAAAGGTGGTGAGACACTGACACATGTTGCACAGGGAAGTTTTGGATGCTCCATCTCTGGATGTTTTCAGGGATAGGTTGCATGGGGATTTGAGCAACCTGGTCTCGTGGGAGGTTTGGAACTAGGTGATCTCTGAGGTCCCTTCCAACTCAAACCATTTGATGATTCTATGTCTTTAAAACAGTGTTCAACCACCAGACATCCTAATGCCAGCTGTTTAGATGAGCTGCTGATAGAGGATGAGCACAATGCTATTGTTGGCTCAAGCCCATATTTCATCAAACATTTGTTTGGACAGGCAAATAAGACTCCATTTTTTCCAGAAGTTTATAGACACCTAGTCATCAATTATTTCCTGGGGAATTAGGTACCTAAATATTTAACAATCACAATGTAGGTGACCCAGAGAAATTATTCAGGAAGTAACTTTCAGAATGAAGAAATGATGGCAGATTTCCTAATTTGTCAATGACGCATTCCACCAAATAACCAGCCTTTAGGCCATGAAACAGGAAATACTTAAGCATGTGAAGAACAAACAGTTCCATACAAATTAAGATACTGTATCATATTTATAAAACCATCAATGTACTGAGGTGTTGGAAAGATCAGGGATGTGTGTTGTGTGTTGCTGTAAGTGATGTCCTTGTGCTACCGGCAGAAGGCATTTGGTTCCTGGAGTGGCAGCAGGAGGAATTCAGAAGACAAATACTCACACACTCACTATGATGCTTCTTGATCATTTGAAGTATGAGATGTTATGAAGATCACCCCACTCATACAAACACATGCACTAGGTCAGATTGAGCACGTTTCCCTCCTTCCTCCCTCTGAGTTGTTACTGGGGTTTAGTGAAACCGCACGGCTCTTGGCTCATTGTTCTAGCACCCCTAAAAAGACTGAAAAATCTCATTCTTTCTCATAGCAGCACCCACTGTAATGGTTACAAGAGAAAAGAAAACAACTGGAAGTTGTTTGGCCATATGAAATTTTGAAGGGTTATTCTCTTAGTCATCTGAGGTTCCCTGCAAGAGCAAATTAATTTGTTTCCTTATGACTGATGTGCATTACTGGCAACATAAACCAGCAGTTGGCTGTCAACCGGAGCTTGAAATCAGCTGGAAATTATGATAGTTGCTGTTATAAACTGGAAGGCCCAAGAGAGGAAATTCTGGTTTTGTTAACATGGCAACAGCAGCACAGCCAATCCAAAAATGGATTAAGGGCACGTCAAATCATTAGGGAGGGCTATGGGTTTTTGAGAGCTGGCAAAGAAGGAAAAGAGTTAAGAGAATGATGAGATACCCCATGAAAAACAAACAGAAAACAATAATTAAAAAATCCTTCCTTCAGCAGCAACAACCTCAAAGCTTTATATGTTCAGACTATATAGGTGGCAAGTTGGTAATTGAAGCCCATGCCAAGACCAGAGAACTTTCAGCCAAAACAGATGTGGGTTTACAGAGGCAAAGCAAGCCTTTAAAATGGGTCTAGGGAATTCCAAATTCAATAGTATACCGATGTAAACCCGAAAACATGAAAATGGGATCTGAGCTTTTAAAATGAAAGAACTAATGAAGTGGCATTTTTATGTGTCACAGCCCACATTTTGCTTTACCAAAACACAGTGGTCCTCTCAAAACATTAACCCTAATTTTTCATCTTTGGGTCACAGGAATGTGGCCTGAGAACTCTCCGTGCAGAACAATTCAGCATTCTGAGATCAGCAGCATTGTTACTATCCCCTCAAGATATTCATTTGTGTTCTAGTTGGACCACACAGATGGTACTTGCTCATGAAAGAGGGGAGTAATATGTCAGGGACCAGATTTGCAGACTTTGTTACATGCATGAAGCCAGTGGAGCTCGGCCAGACACACACAAAGCAAAAAGGGACATATGGACATGGAGACACCCACGTTGCACATCTACACATGCACACACCACACAGACAGAGCAGTACATACAGTGGAATGGTTTGTTCAGTGTAGAATCATCATAGAACTTTTGGGGTATGAAGGGACCTTTAAGTGTCGTTTAGCTCAACCCCCCTGCAGGGAGCAGGGACATCTGCAACTAGAGCAGGTTGCTCAGAGCCCCGGCCAACCTCACCTGCAATGGTTCCAGGGATGGGGCATCAACCACCTCTCTGGGAAACCTGGGCCAGGGTCCCACCACCCTCAGTGTAAAAAAAACTTCCCTTCTCTCGAGGCTAAATCTCCCTCTCTTAGTATAAACCCACCACGCCATGTCCTGTCACAACAGGCCCTGCTAAAGAGTCTGTCCCCATCTTTCTGATAGGCCCTCTTTAAGTATTGAATGCCCACAATAAGGTCTCTAGAGCCTTCTCTTCTCCAGGCTGAACAACCCCCATTCTCTCAGCTTTTCATCATAGCAGAGGGCTTCCAGCTCTTGCATCATTTTTGTGACCCTAAATTATCTGGCTAAAGTTTTAGCAGGGGCAATAATTCCTGCAAAGTCATTGATTAGATGTCTGAAGGGTACTCTTGGGTTTAAATGTATCCCAGGGCCGGCTGGTATGATAACTACCTTGTCATCCCAAGCTGTAGAAATCATACTTGGAAACCTCCAAAGCTAAAACCAGTAGCCTCTACAGTAGCTGTTAAAAAAACCCTGGTTCTCCTAATGAATACAGGAACAGCTTCCTGGGGCCAGAGGAAAGGTCAGTTTAGCCCGGCATCCTGTCTTTCAAAAGGTCAATGATCTTTTCCTTTTTCTCAGCTTCTGGGGAAAGGGAACCCATAATCTTGGTAGATCAGCGGAGACCAACAGACATGAAGGCTACGGTTAGTCCATTGTAAATGGTTGGGTTAGAAGACTCGGGGAAGTCTGAGGGGTTACAGAAGGGATATCTTCCCAGAACAATGCAAATGCAATGTAAAACAAATCCATATAAATCCTCTTTTCAGGTAGCAACCACTTCCCAGAGGATGGGGAGTGCTTACAGCTTCACAGAGAACACAACCCACCCCATCCCACCCTCAAACTGGTCAACTGTATCAATCATTGGCTGCTGTCCTCCACAACCTCTCAAAGCAGGGTACAAGTACCATCTGACTCATTTTGTTGATCTTTCTACACAAGAGGGACTTTATCAGTTCTCTTAGTCATTTGGAATGTGTATATTCTTTATCTAGCAGCTGTAAAGGCTTTCTCATTGGAAAATGTGTATATAAAACAAATATCAGCTCTCTTCTTCAGATTTTAAATCCTGTTGACTTGGCAGGAGAGCATTTCAAGATGATCCACAGGGCTAATAAAGTTAATGATTGTCCAATGAATACTCTGCTTTGCCAGGTTACCAGAAAATACGTTCCCAAAGCTGTGACAGACTCTAAGCACAATTGTAATAGATCAGTTCATCTCCTGTGGCTCTTGTGTAAATATCTGTAAAAAGGGTCTACACATACTTGTATGCGTTAAGAAGAGTGTGGCCAGCAGGTCAAGGTTGGTTCTCGTCCCCCTCTACTCTGCCCTAGGGAGGCCGCCTCTGGAGTATTGGGTCTAGTTGTGGGCTCCCCAGGTCAGGAGACACAAGGAACTACTGGAGTCCAGCAGAGGCTGCGAAGGTGCTGAGGGGACTGGAACATCTCAGTGTCAAGGAAAGTCTGAGAGCCCTGGGGCTGTTGAGTTGGAGAAGAGGAGACTCAGAGGGGATCTGATCAATGCTGATCAATAGCCAAAGGGTGGGGGTCAAGATGATGGGGCCAGACTCTCATCAGTGGTGCCCAGTGACAGGAAAAGGGGCAATGGGGACAAACTGGAACCCAGGAAGTTCCATCTGAACAGGAGGAGAAACTTGTTTGCTCTGAGGGTGGCAGAGCCTGGCTCAGGCTGCCCAGGGAGGTTGTGGAGTCTCCTTCTCTGGAGAGATTCCAAACCCACCTGGATGCAATCCTGGGCACCCTGCTCTGGGTGACCCTGCTGGAGCAGGGAGGTTGGATGAGATGATCTCCAGAGGTCCCTTCCAACACCTACCATTCTGTGATTCTGTGATACTTACTGTGTCTGGTCTTCCCCAGCTCTGACCGCAGTGAGGCAGATGCCATGTCATTTCTCCATGCAGTACCGAGCACCACGATACCTTAGTATTGATAATCTAGTGAAAGGACCACTCTTGACTCCTCTGAGCATTTGTGAGGGGAGAGCATGGCTTCAGTGGAGAAAGAAACAAATTAAAGCCTTTCATCTTAAATTTGCTCTTTGATCTTGCAGTCATTCTGGTGTTTCTGCAGCTTCCAGTATAAACCAAAGATGCTGCAGGACTCTTCTGAAGTGTGGTGGTTGGAGGCAGAACCCACCGAGTGGTTATTCCACTTTGGCAGGAATCACAAGAGGATAACAGTGTTGAGGGATGCGCAGACACTCTGTGGTGCAGCTGAGCAGATTGGAAGGGGCTGATGGGGCAAATGCAAGTCGTGAATCACCCTGCACAAGGCACATTCAACCATTCCTGTGCATTCCTGTGCGTTTTGAGGTAAGCACCAGGAGGAAAAAAAAAAATCTTGCCACCCTCATAGCATGCACTCCATTTCCACACTCATGGCACTGCTTCCCCCATCCCCTCCCATTCCTTTTTTCACCCCTGACTCTCACTTAGAAATAGCCATGGGCACGCCTGGGCTTCTTTTGGACTCTCGGCCCACGTCCTGAAGTCAACACTGCGTTTATGGGGGTCAGCTCTTCGCATAAACATCACCGCCTCTTTGCAGGGCTGTTTCAGAGGCCTTTGCCCCATCCCACCATGAACTACAGCAGGAAATTCTCCTGAACTATCTGAGGGCTAATTAAAGGAGCAGCCCAGAGACCTCGTAACCTCCCGAGAGTCCTGCAGAACTGCTCTGGCCTCTGTCAATGCACATGACAAGGGGGCTGCTGCTAGAGAAGACAGTCAGGGCTTCTTCAGTCAGATACCACTGTTTTATAGACCCTGGCCAAGATTCGTTAGCTGTAATAAATGTGCTTTTGCCATGACAAGCTAAATCTCTCTCACTTAGGGGTCTGCGCACTTCCTGGCAGCTCTTTCGTTAGGACTAATGACCACTCTCTGCTGTCACTTCCGTGCCCTGGGCATGTGCAGTTTTAATTAAAAAGAAGTGGTCTCCTTTCTTTGGTTTACATTAGGTGCCCTTTGCGTTGCTCTTCTCGTTAAAGAACGGGGTGCCTGCAGTCAAGACAGTTTTGGGGGGTTTTTTTATTGTTTTTCTGTTTGTTCTTTTTGGTTTTTTTTTTATGATGACATGGGTGGAAGTCAGTGTCATCAACAAGAAGCAAAGTTGAAGTTTTACATATCAGGAAACTGTAAAGTAAATGTAGTAATAATGTACCTTCTAACTCCTGGTACGTTTAGGACATGTTTGAGGCTGACATGTGAATGGCAAGGGAGAACTATGGGGCTGGAGAGCTGCTCTCATGTCACCTGGTCAGTATTTGGTGCAACATGTTAAACACTGTGAGTGTTATGTGGTAACCATCCAGTAGGAACTTTCTTCTCATTTCCCTCTTAGATATTCCCCTTGCTGCACTGAAATCACCTCAGCAGTCTTTACTGTAGATCAGGATGTCTAACATTCTTTTCAAAGAAAACAAGAAGGAATTGCCCACTGTCATATGAATTCAAGGACTGAACACTTGTTGAACTCATGAGAAGCTGCTATTAAATCATAAAAATTAGAAACACATGCAAAGATGCACCTACAGAGTCCAGTGTAACTGCAGACCATATTGAACTGTTGGCTGCAGGACACCAAGGTAACCTCCCAGAAGTACCCAAGAGCAACCCTGGCTTATGGTCAATCTGAGAGACATTGCAACAAATCTAAAACTTCACCACTAATGCTTGTCTCACCAGCTTTGCTAGCTCTGTCACCAGGTTTGCTAGCTCTGTTGAGCAGTCAGTTCATGTCCTTCTGTAGATTAGCTGGTAGTTCTGTGATTTCTACATATTTTCCCACCCCACAATGAACCCCTGGCAAAATGAAATTGGAAAAAAAGAACCAACCCAACAGACATTTCCAAAGCTGAAACAAAACATCATCCTGTCTCAGTTTACAGCTCTTAATATTCATTAAAAATATGCTAGATTGGCCTTTAGTGTTTCATTTGAAAGGAAAATTCTCTTCTGCACCTCCAAAATTTTATTTTTGCACTGAGACAGCTGGCCTGCCTATCATAGTCAAATGTGAATCATTCCATTCTCTTTCACATCATTGGCTCCTTCATCATTGCCTGGGAAGTACCATCTCCAGTTTTTTTGGCTAGTTCCAAATTTACAGTGCGAAGAGCACAAAGCAATCTGTAATCAACCCACCAAGACTATGATTTTTAGTTTATAAAATATTTGAAAGGGGCCCAAATAACCTTAAGTTTCATTCCCACCACACCTCTGTATGTAGGTTAAAATATTTAATCTGGTGCTGATGAGTCATTAGAACATCACCAAAATGGACAGGTACCTGCCGAGCTCCTACTTTATTATTAAAATATTAAAAGCGAAGTGAAATACTATAATTTAGTTTGCTTCCTACCCATTGGTGATAATGCAGTGAACAGCTGTGACACATATATCCCCTAACTTTACATACTTAAATGCCTACGTCTAAGCAGAGCCATCCTGGGCTATCATACAACCTGCAGAAGAAATATGCACCTTCCACAGCTACTTACCAGCACTCTCTAAGGCACCTGGGATGTCTGAGGGCAGGAGAGTCATAACATGTTATGTCCTCCTAAGAGCTGAGGAAGGAAGACCTAAAAAAGTTGGTCACAGTGAGAAACACCAAAGATTTTCTAGGGATCCCCTCCACGACAAGATGGGGCTGGGGTTGGCTAAGAAGCTGGATTCCAGGAAAACATCTCAGTTAGGGTTCCAGCTGCTTCTGCCCATCAACTCCCTCCCCACATTGCACATTTGGATTATGAAGAAGCCCTTATGCAAGCATCACCTCATTATCTACCACATGATACATGTCCCACAAGGGACCTCTGCTTGAATTTCTTGTGAGCCGTAGTAACTCAGGAGCCAGTTTGTTGACGCTTTCATTTATCAACCATTTCCAGTAAACAGTGACTAGCAAGATTCATATTTCTCACTGCTGCAACAGAAAACGGATTTCACTTAATAAGCAGTTCTTGGAAAGCTGACACGTATGTACCCAATAAAACTCTAGAAATTCCTTCTTTTTGATGGTGCAGCCTTTCGTGACACATTATTTTATTCTTGGCCTACTGGTCAGAAAGTTAAGGCAGGATATTACTAAGTGACCATCTAGAGATCCAAATTCCAAATATTTCCACTGCAGATTCAAAAAACAACAGGTGCTTAGACAAGGCTTAAAAATAAAACACGCCATGAACAAATATGTACATTTGATTTAGTCTGTAGGCGAAGCTACTACAGATTTTCACTCCTTCCCTTTTTGTACTGAAGTGATCCCTTGGTCCTTGGCCAATCTACACCTTTGATGATGTCCGAGAACTGATTTGCTCAAAGTTATGCATTTCCCTCATTAAACAGAACTAAAAAGGTGAGTCAAACCCACAAGACCACACACGTTGGCATCCGGACAGTCCATAGGCTGTGCACAGCTGGCACCATCACATACATTAATGTTTGCTCCCATCTAGTGGGGGGAAGTAAAAATTGCGTTTAGGTGGAATATTATGCAAATTTATTTTGCAGTGAGTTGTGGGTAACATACAGAAAGTTTTTGCCTTCTTTAAGCAATATGATTTTATGCCTGATCCAGGCTCTTCATAATGTATTCATGAAATATAGCACAATGTTCTCACTTAGTCCTCAAGCTACAGCTTCATCTCTGGGCCACTTTTGATTCACCTTGGCTGACACTCTTGGAAGAAATTACAGAATCCCAGCGTGGGGGGGGGCTGGAAAGGACCTCTGGAGATCATCTCATCCAACCCCCCCTGCTCCAGCAGAGTCACCCAGAGCAGGTTGCCCAGGATCATGTCCAGGTGGGTTTGGAATCTCTGCAGAGAAGGAGACTCCACAACCTCTCTGGGCAGCCTGAGCTAGGCTCTGCCACACTTGCACCAAATAATTTTTTCCACCTGCTCAGATCCAGCCTCCTGGGTTCCAGTTTGTGCCTGTTGCCCCTTGTCCTGTCACTGGACAGTGGTACAGTCCTACTGACTAGATCTGCAGTGATTACATTGCAACCTGAGGCTCCTTGCCCACATGAGCTGCTGTGGTGCAGTTTAGCTACCTATACCACGCACGTCTTGCAACATTTGAGACACATGAGTTTCTAAGAGGTCCACATGGGGCTTACAGAATGGACACAGGACCTACAAGACATCTTAAGCACTAAGGAGCATCAAATAGAATATATCAGGATGCATCAACCACCACAAAAACTCTACATTTAGACAAGTGAATCTTCTCCCCATGAGCCAACCCTAGTTATTTTAAACAGCAAGTTAATTTCTGTCCCAGGCTACAGCTGAGTAATATGGAATAAAGTCTTGGCCTGTCCCTCACCAGCAATGACTTTGTCATGGCAACATCCAGAGGAACTAGAAGGAAGTGAATATGCAGAATCCTTGAATCTAAATAAGGGAAGGCACCTGCTCCTGTTATAGCAGGAGTTCAGAAGACAAGAGATAGATTAAAATATTCCATTATTTGGGAAGAAATATTCTATGCCAAAGTAAAGAACGCAGAATAGATGCAATCTTCTCAGAAAACATGAAGACCTCTTTTCTTACTGGAAAGCAGCTGGGATTTTTTTATATTAAAAGAACAAAACCTTTTGAAGGGGAAATTTGCTACCATCATCTGGACATTTGATTCTTTCAGTTCCAGGTGGAGAAGGGTGATAAGAATTCAACAATCCAGCTATTTGACATGCAACATGGAAACAGCCTTTCTGCATTAATATGTTTGCAGTATCGCTCCTCTGCAACGTAGCAGCTAATCCAAAACACCAATCTGTGGTTTAACAAATACAGAACATCATGAGGTAATATAATCCTTGAGAAAACCAAAACAAAGCAAAGGAAAAACAACTCTTCAGCTTACTCTTGCTTGGTATGTTTTCAAACATCTTCAGAGCTTTAATTCCTTGCTTGTTTGTTTCTTCTCAGGAGATACACTTAAATGGCAGTTATATGTTTTCTAAGCCAAATTTTGTGGAGAGGCTCCTAATTGGTTCTCTAATGTGATGAAAAGAAAGACAAATTTATTGAAAGGTTTGAAGTGAGAGCTGGATTTATCCTGTGTAACTTTAACCACCAGAAATGTGTGCCTGTAGTCCAAAGCAGTCATCTAGGTTTCCTTAATAGTCAATGAAGTGAGAGAGAGGCATCTCATTCCAGATATTTCGGACACCTCTGCCAGGACAGGATGACTCATAACCTGGAAGTGTCCCTTGCTGTCCAATGATTGTAGAAGGAGATTTGATTATTTGCTCAGAGTAGATGCCTAACTCTGAGATGGATTCAGTTAGGTGAGATGAAGTCCACCTCTTTTCTCCTCAGCCTTTGGGGAGAACATCAGTTTCAGGCATAATGACATAGTCTTTTGCGGGAAGTCATGTGCTTTTTCTACCTGAAGTTCTCACTGGAAAAAGGGGCCAGCTCTCAAATGAGTAGCACGGGATTGACATAAAGCCAAGTCCTTCTCACCAGGGGTTGTTAACTTAAGTACAATGTCGTGGAAACTTCAGCAACATTGTTTTCAGATCAGAGTGTAGATTTTTCCCATCTGCTTACAAAAGATACAGAGAGCTCTGCTCCAATATCATTTGGCACTACTACCTGTAGGCTCCTTCTACAGTCAGAGACATCTGCTCCTCCTGATGGTGACGTAGTGGGAAGAATGCACTAAACATTACTAAAGATCTTTATGTCAATCGTCCTCTAGAACAATTTGTCTTGCCGTTAACTTCAAAAAGTCCACAGTAACATTATTTTCACTAGATTAAAATAACTTCTATAGTTTCCCATTATTAACAAAGAAGGAAAAGATATAGTAGATAGCAAAAGAAAGTGGATAAGGTCAGATTTCAAAGCTGGTGATTTTTCACATTATTGTGATCGGTTTTGCTTGGTTTTCTTGCTGAGCAACTGGAAACAGGAAACTTGAATGGGACTGAGAACAGTAATCAATCAAACTCACGTAATTCACGTCATTTTGATACGTGGTCACTGGCAAATCATAGAATAATTTTAGTTGGAAGAGACCTTTAAGATCATCGAGTCCAACCATTAACCCCGCACTGCCAGGTCCACCACTAAATCCTGTCCCTCAGCACCACATCTATCTCATCAGCAACAGGTCAGATTTTTACCTTTTTTCTTTTTTAATTGGCAACGCATTTTTCCTCTAGAAACCAGAGAAAATGTTCTGCAACGCACGGTCATAACATGCCATAGCCTTCCGAAACCAAGGGTGCACAAGCGTTGTGGAGGTGTTTGGGTTTCCTTTTCTTCCTTTCAACAAAACATCAAACTTCACAAAGGCCAGAAGCAGACACAGCCTTGGTGTTGTAAGCACTGGTGCTCACAAACACTATTTACCTTCGCCTGGAAATTATTTTCCTCTTTGTCAGAGTGATTTCAGCTTCCTCTGGTATATAAGCCATATTTTACCTGCTTGCATAACTGTGCATAATTCACGTACTGGTTCCCTGTAGCAGTCCAAATTTTCCTGTCCCTGCCTTGAAATGTGGCTTTGTTTGCTGAGCACTGAAATCCTTTAGTCCAAGAAAACTCTCTGGGCTTGTTAAAGGGTGCCCAGGTAAAACCTAATGACCTGAGAGAGACACAGCAATCTAATGCCACCTTTGGGACTTGACATTAAGACCACCTACAGGTGTAAACTGTTACAGCTTCCTCACATCCCAGGAATTTGTTCTCTCACTTGGAATATTTGGATACTTGAATAATTCTCTTTTACCCTCTCCTGAAAAACCTTAATATATGTATTTTAATCAGGTGACCTTTTTCAGAGTTCCCTTATTTAAAAGCCACTGTTGCCATCCCACAACTTCCCGTAACTGTAGGAAAATAAATAGAGGTGTCTAGATTTATTTTAGTCACTGGAGGGTATCTTGCCTGGTTTCCAGATGCTGCTCCAGAAAGGACTGGGTCACATGGAGGTTAGGTGAATAGCTCTCTAGGCTCAATCACCTGCATTGGCTACAGATGTAATTTATTGCCTAAACACAGATGCTTTATCACAGTTGAGGTAACTAGCACAGCCAAGGCATTTGCACAGCCGTGCCTCTAATGTGTGATTCACAGGAGACCCATGCCCTGATGAACATGCAGCTGGTAGCTAGGAGGGTTGTCTTAGAACATCTCAGATGGGATGAGGTACAACTGAATCAAGTCCTCCATCAATATAATCAAGGGTTTAGAAGTTGGAGCTTAGAAAGTATCTCTCCTCACCTGAAGGAGGATGATTTTCCCAGAACAATGACTTTTTTACGCCAATTACTGTCTAATGGTCTAACGTCTTATGAGAAACCCCTGAGTATCACAGACACCCACAGGAACTGGCAGCTCTGACCCAGGAGGTTCAGGATATGGATGCCTTTCTCCAGAAGGCATGAGGACAGCAGGTAGAATAACTTGCAGCACCAAAAATGACATTAGATAACTATGTGTAAGCAACTGGATCTTGCCAAAAATATGGGAACTTAAACCCACATATAGATACAGTTCACATACAAACAGACATCCTAATGGGCCTTAATCTGGAATTTGAATCACATGACAAATGCTGGAAAATTTACCCCCACTTTCAGGGGTTTCCTCTGTTGGCAAGCTTCCCTTGAAAATGTGTAGTTTGTTTCCCATTTGAACTTGTCTGGCTTCGGCTTTTACAAATGGTTTTCATTTTGTCCTTTCTCCATCTAAACTGTAGAATGCCTCGTTAGCTGATGCTCTGTGCCTGTAAAGGTGCATAGGTGTTATAATCAGGTCAGCTGGCAATCTCCTTTCATAGACTGAGTAGATTAGGCTCTAAGTGAATAAATTCCTTTCTGTAGTCCTCACTTCTTTCTTCATAACTCTTGTAAAATACAAGAACTATAAGTAGGAGTATTGTTGACATAAATGGCCTCTCCACTGTGTGATCAACAGAACAAACAGAGAGCAGAGCAGAAGAATAAAACAATAAAAATGAAAGAACTTCTAGGGGAGAATCAGTTCAAGTACTGGAGCAGAAATAGTCCAGAAGGATAAGAAAAGGAATCGTGGGTAGGATAAACAGGCACGTCCTAAACTGAAATCCCAAGACAATTGCAGCAATAGAGCCAAAATTCTCCCCTGTGCAATGTTTGGAAGACAAGTGATTTTCATCAATGGCTCGGGAAAAAACCCTAAGATTTAATAGTATAAAAAGTCTGATCTGTTCATCCTTCAGGACAAAACCTTCTGCTTAGGTGGTTACAAGCTAAGCATTGTATTCCACTGATGTATTAGTGTATTCCACAGATGTATTAGTGTATTCCACTAATGCTCCCAAGAAGAATTTGTATCCCCTAATGCTCCTAAGAAGAATATGCATCTGAATTAGGGGAGTCTCAAGTGGTCCATATGTTGGTTCTGAGAGTATCCCTAATTGCTTATGTTCCAGAACTTGTTAAAATCCCTTAGATTAAGTTTTTAGCACCAAACATCCATAGGTCAGTCCTAGCTGAGCTCCAGCTATAATAATACCAGAGGCTTTATGCTGATGATACAGACGCACTGTGCTGCAGAAGAATTAAAGATGAGATTCTTTTTTTCTAGAAAGACATAGTGAAAATATGCAGTGAAAGCAACTTTCACCTTCCACTGTTCTCTTTCCTCTGCTTCTGCTTTCGATGAGCTGGAGAAGAAGAGACTGTATGCTGAAGGAGTCAAAAAGTCATCTTCCAAGAAGCTAGAGTGCAATGGCCCAGACAGACCCAGAAAACAAGATAGACCCAGAAACTACAAAAAATTGTCTAAGGAAGCAGGCTGGGCCAGGAAGGAAAGCACAAGATGGGAATGATTATCCGTGAGTGAAGAGAGACAGCTAACAAACCTATATATCTACTCAGAGCAGGAAGGGAAGGTTTTCAGATATTCTTTGTTAAAAGAGCTCTAGTTTGAGGGAAGAGGGATTCAGGAATATAACAGGAATAGACGAGCCCTCCATGACTACATTCCACCACCAGGTCTGAGGAGTTCCACCTTGACCTTGTGCCTCGTTGTTCTCTTTTAGTTGTTCTTAGGGCCTGGGTGATGAGAAGCTTGGTGCTATTTCCAAGCAGAACTACAGCATTCTACCTCATAGAAGCTCTCCCACATTAAGATATATTTCTTCTTGTAGTCCTAGCAAAGTCCTCCCTGTTACTGACAGAAATGGCTGTTAATAAAAATGCCCAAAGCACATGCTACACAATTAATTGAGACAGGTAGAGTGCAACGTTCATCCTGAGAGCTAATCTTGGTACTGTTGATCATCCTTTCTTTTCTTCATGTTATGATCTGCTTTTTCCTCTCACTAAGCTGAGCTGCAACACTTCAGTAGAAGCCTTGATGTACGCTGGGCATCAGAGAGGATGCAATCAAAAATGTGTCTGGTTTATCCATTTTTTAACTGAGATAGTCGTAAGAACATGTAATTCTTCAGTTTCAAATAAGTTCTTTTATATAGAAACCTGTCAGGCCCACAAAAGGAATCAGCAGTGTTAAAAGAACAGATGGCAACCATAATATACCCAGCAGTCCAAATGCAATTGATTCTGTAACATTCTTATTTCATTTTATAAGGCCGCAAAAGCCCTCTATAAAATCAATCTTTATTTTTCCATGCTGAAGCCAAATAGTGCATAAATAGGTTGAGATGCATCAAGAGACATGGGGAATACGACATTTCTTTCTCTTTATAAAAAGGTTTTGGCTTGTCCCATGAAATGGGTCCCCATCAGAACCTGAGATAACGTCCTGCCATGACTCTGAGCTGGTTCTCACTGTCAGAAGGTTTCTGAATGTGGGAGTCAAGATACATGTTGCGGGAGAAATCCAGGCACTGTGCCTGTAGAAACTCCAGATAAATGGTGCCCAGTTAGTCCTGATTAGGTCACACTGTCCAAAAGGACAATGGAGAGAACTACTGGGACTTCTGCAGGTATAAAGACCATCATCGTGATGGTTCCTGTCATGTCTTTGTTACTTTTATAAAAGCATGAATCGGTAGGAAGCTTATTTACCTCTTGCATGGGAAAACATGAGCTACCGAACATAAAAACTAAAAAAGAAAGCTAAATTAAAATAAAGTGTGTGCTAAAAATCTAGAAAAAGACATCCAGCTTATGTAATGAAAAAGGAGAGTAGTCATTCTGAGCCTGACCGAATTCTTGTAGCCTGTTGTACCTGTTCCCATCAGTGACGTGCAGCAAATGATTTAGGAAAGAGTATGAAGAAGAAGACACATATGGATTGAGAATTCCTCCAGGACACCCCTTCCTTACCCACATGGATGCAAACTCACATGCTCTTAGAGCTTCTGTGAATTTGTTGCTGAAGGAGCTACCCTTGGTAGCTATGGTATTACATCCAAAGAACTATGATGAGTTTTGCTCCCGTAAATGTATCTGATAGAATGTTGAACACACAGATATTTTTGGATGCCAAAGTATGTTGCAACAATATATAAGAAGGACATGGACCTGTTGGAAAGGGTCCAGAGGAGGCCACAAAAATGATCCAAGGGCTCGAACCCAGAGGGGTTGTGAGGCCAGGAGGAGAGAGTTGGAGTTGTTCACCCTGGAGAAGAGAAGGCTCCAAGGAAACCTTCTTACAGCCTTTCAGTACCTAAAAAGGGCCTACAGGAAAGTTTGAGGGAGTTTTTACAAGGGTTTGTAGTGACTGGACGAGGGGTATTAAGTTCAAACCAGAAGAAGGTGGATTTAGATCGGAAATTAGGTAGAAGCTCTTCAGTCTGAGGGTTGTGACATAGGTTGCCCAGGGAAATTATGGATGTTCCATCACTGGATGCGTTCAAAACCAGGACGGATGGGGCTTGGAGCAAGCTCATCTAGTGGGAGGTGTCCCTGCCCATAGCCATGGGGTTGGAACTAGATGATCTTTGAGGTCTCTTCCAACCCAAACTATTCTGTGATTCTATGCTTCAATACCTTTAAAACAGCATTCAACTACCAGACATCGTAATGCCAGCTATGATTCTATAATTCTGTAACATATCCTTATTTTTGGTTAAAATTTTCTTCTTGATTAGGTGTCCTGCAGCACTTATACTGTAAGAATAATGAGTAATTCCACAGTCATCTTTCCTAAAATACAGTGGTGATGTAATCTCTGCAATATACCTCTCATTCACGCCTCTTTTCCAGGAAAAAGATAACAAATCTATTTATTCTCTTATCATGGAAACTATTCTGTACCTTTTATTATCCTGGTGACCCCATAACATTTTTTCATCCATTATACATTTCAGAGAGTGGAGGAAGAGATATATTGATGTCCTCAAGACACAGAGACACTACCCATCCTTACAGGAGCATAACCAAGTTGTTCTGTTTCGTTATCTAGTCTTTTCCTAACTATTCCTAATAGTCTCGTCGTCTTTTTGGACGGTCATTGACCTGTGAGCATATTTTGGTTGCAGGGGTTCCAAGACCAGGTTCCTGGATTGTCAAATCTATGAGAGTCTGTCAGCCTGGATGGATATTTAAAATAGATGATTCAGGATTTTGTTCCTTTTAGAAGGGTTTGTGTCTTTATTTTTTAATTATTATCCTTTCAATCACTTTTAGTGTTTCCTATCCAGAAGGGTTTCTTCTATCACTGGAAAAGTCCATTGCCTTATTTCTTACCTCCTTCTCAAAATTATTTAGCAGTATATTAAAAAAGTACAGATCAGATTTGGTCCTTTTGGCACTTCACCGGTAATTCCTATCTTTTATCCACAAATTATTCCTTTCACTCTGAGTATTTCATTTTAAGGAGAGTGTTTCCCTTTTCATTACTTATTATAAACAAAGTAACAAACTTGCTGATGTTTCACAGCAAAAATCTGGATTTGCCTCCTCTATTCAGTTGTTTCACGTGTAATGATGTATCAATACTGATGCTTCCTGTGGGATAGTTTTATCTGCTTGATTTAAAGGAGGGTGCTGAAGAGCTACATATTTTGTAAAATTATTATATCTTCTGTAACTGCAGACAGATTTTGTGTCTTCTGTAACTGCAGAGTTTGAACAGGAAGCACATAGTTTGCAACATAAATGTGAGTCTCGTGCATGAGATGGGATGGAGATAATGGGGAATGCCAGGTGAGGCATTAACAGCATCTTGGCTTTGCCGCTCCAGCAACTGGTGGGAATCCTGAATGGGTTGGAAAAGTTGGATAAAGAAAAATTTGAAGTAAACGACTAGCTGCGTACTATGAATAATTAAGTATTTGAATTAAGAGAATTAATGAGGCACTATTACTCACAGTTTGGATGGAGCCAGAGCCCTGTCAGTGACCTGTCATTTGTGTTTCACATGCTATCTGGGTAGCTGACATGTAGTACAAGCTGTAGAGATCTCCAGCTATCATTGTTCTGGCCTTTCCAAGGTGTTATCAAAAAGTGCATGTGAGCTCAGTAGCTGGTTTCCCGAAATGCATGGCAATGTTCCATGCACCTGAAAGGGGAATGGCCCTGGACATTTAATGAGAGTTTCAGTTACTAAAAGGCAGTGGAAAATATCTCTAGAAATCCCAATAAGTGTTTTATCAGAGAAACAAGAGACCAGTGAAAGCGGAGTTGGGATGGGATTGTAGAAAGAATAATAGGGGGAGAGAAAAACAAAAATAAAGGGAAGGAGGATGGAAGGAATAAAAATTCATCATCTTTCAGTTTGCACTTAATATCCAAGGCATCATGGTAAAGGATATACTAGGAAATTTGGAGTGGAAAGGAGAGAAAAAGCAGTATTCTAACCTGCCCTTTTTCTTCATGCATCACAAATGGAGCGCATGGAAAGACTGACTGATACAACCTATTTATAGTTTGTACTGATTTATTTTTGAAATTCTTGTAGTATTTATGAGTCCTGTTTAGCAAAGCTCAGGACAACTTCAATGCCAAGCAAAACTTTCCAGTTCCTTTCCAAGTCCTGATAGGCTCCTCATCTCAACCTTCCTCTTCGACTATGTTCTAAAGGCAGTGGTGGAAGATGAACAAAGGCTTATTCTCATACTGTGTTTGGTGGAGACCTCACTCAGATCCAAAAACTGCACAGCAGCGTGCCAGAGGCTCCAGCGTTTTCACTCAAAAGCTTTCTGGATCTTCATGGGATTACTGAGAGGATTATTAGTGACCAAGTCTTGAAGCTTTGCTGGTTTAATGCGTGATGTGTTTTCAAGAAGGCTGCTGACTCAGACACATGGAACCTTGGACATGTAGAGCTTCTGGGTACACGAGATCTGTCTCCAGGGACTATTTTTGGCCCCCTATCTCTCTTTAGGTATCTCAGATCCTATTGCTGTTCAGCTGTTTAATTTCTTTCCCCATTTTCCTTCTTCTGGATTTTTTTTTTTAATGTCATTCCATGCTGCTTACTTTTTTTAAATCCATCAGTAGAATTGAAACAAAACAATTCCATGACTCAAGAAATTATGGAGACAGGGCAGGTCTTATATCATGGCCTTCAATTTTGATCCAAGGCAATAATTATTGAAAAATGTTACCAAATGGACAATTCTCATGAATGAATACACCAGATATGTTGACCTGAACTCCAGTTCCTTTCCACCAGTGAGTTTTGCCTTTGATCCGTGAGGAAGTGTGTAATGGGAAAGTCAAGAAATGGAAAGAAAATAAAGTAAGGATGGATAAGAACAGACTTTAATAAACAACAGCAAGGATAATGGGTGAGTCTCTGTCAGTAGGACACCTGGAATTGTCCATGCCTAAATTGTTCTTCCTGTTATGGAGTGGGAAGATTGAAGAGAAGTGCAGCCAGAAAGCACAGGAGATATGATTTCTATATGCTCTTGCATCTAAAGATAACGGGTCAGACCTTCCACGGGTGAACATGAGCCAAAGTGGAATAAAGTTGACAGGATCTGATTCAACTCCAGGGAGTGTCTCTTTTTGTGTTTACCTTTTCTTCCTCGGACATAGTACGATTTTTTTATGGCTTGTTTTCAGCAGGGGAGTCACCCACACTCAAAAGAAGTGTCTTGCCAGCAGGGTCTCAGGTGTGCTCCAGCAAAAGCAGGACCATAAAAGTGGTAGTGAGGGATGTGAAGACAGCTCCAAGCCTTAAATTTATATCTCCCAGGCTGCCACAGTGCATCTGTTTTCTATTTGGGCTTGCACGCGTGTGTTTTTTTAAGTTGACATTTTAGAAAAATTGGAACATTTTGTCATTTCCCTCTGTGCAGATGTACAGGCAGCAGAGCTCTGTTCAGCTGGGAACTTGTGTTCAGCTAGAAGGGGAGAATTTTCTCCATATTAAAGGGTCAGATTAAGGTAGCCTGAACCTGTGCTTAGAGTCCTCGTTCTCAGAGACTGAGGGCAGGCTTGAAACTCAGCTGTTATTGGAGAGAAAGAAGAAAAAAACCCGATTCTTCTCACTTTTATAGTTTCAGTCAGTGGCTTAAAATGCAAACCTGCTGACTACTAGAGTTCGCAGAGAGCCTTCACAGAGAGCAACTAGGGCTCTGAGTATTCCATCTCTCTTCTGGAACTTTAGCTCTCATGTAGAACATCCCAGGTTGACTTAAGCTGATTTTCCTGCTTGTACTAGGGGGAGGGTGTCCACAACGGTCTGCAGGTGGCCAAGAAGTGGTGGGAGGAATGTCAGCAGTATTAACTGGTAGTCATAACATGTACACATGGGATTGCTCATTGGGTTGTCCTTTTCTTTCCTGGCTTGGCTTACTAACACACCAAGAGGTGACTTTTCACAGAAGAAATAACAGTACTGAGGAAAAAAAGAAGGTTTGAGTGAAAAAATAACACTTTTCATGTCAACTTTGAGGAGTGGTGACAAAGAAATGAAAGCTGACTTTCAGAAAAGATCAGTGAATTGTTCCCTCTCCTCTCTGTCCATAACTCCAAGAGGAAATCTTAAAACATTATTTTATCTGAAGTGGGTGACTATTGATTCCTTGTCTCTTACCTACTCCTCCGGACCTTCACGTTGCTAATGCCTAAGGGCACAAATGGCCTCTTACCAGCCCTCAGCAGACTGATGTTTTCACCATAGCCAGGACCTTCAGGCTGTGCTGAACACAGTAAAGAAAACTATAATAATAAGGTAAGCTTGAATTTTCACTAGGTGAGCATTCAGTTCCTGGGCTCACCTTGTGACCTAGGCTTCTGAAGCATCCTTACCTTCATAAGCACATCTCTCCTCAGATCTATGTAGCTCTTCATACTCCCATATAAAACAAATTGAACTCTACCTAACTTACAGGGAAGAAGGTGTTTTGTATGAGATTTGTCATATAAAATACAGTATTTGTTCATGCTTATTTCCCACATTGTGTTAATGAGTCAGGTTAACATCCTACTTCTGCAGCTCTTGGTTCCCTGCGTCATACCTTCTGCACTCCAGCAATGGCTATTCCAAACCTGCAGGATTCCTGTGCCTTTATAGTTAGGTTGCAAGGCTTTCCATTGATATTTCATGTAATTTGGGGGGCTTTGTGTGTGACCAGGTCTGCTGAGATCATATATTCCCCATCCTTAGAAACATTCCAGGTGAGGCTGGATGGAGCTTTGAGCAACCTGCTCTAGTTGCAGATGTCCCTGCTCACTGCAGCGGGGTTGGACAGATGACCTTTAAAGGTCCCTTCCAACCCAAACCACTCTATAATTCTACAATTCTGTGATATTTCAGTGACAGCCTTTCCTGGCCAATGGGTTCACAGTCTGTGATGACTGCTATAACATCTCCTTCATGCTAACCATTTCAAACTCGGCAGCTAAGTCAATTGGCCTGGACACTCTCCTGCGCAAGGGAAATGTTCTTAAAAGAAACAATCAGGAATAACAGTTTGTTTGCTAAATTTTCCAGACATGTTGCTCTCAGGTCTGAGAGGGTGGTAACCTCCACTCCTCAAAAAACAGATTTTCTAGCTCGAGGAAAGCATCTTTCCTAATCGGGCAATGCTGAAGCAGAATGAATTGCTTGTTGACACAAATCAATAGCTTCTGCCAAATTATACATGATTTAAGGCAACTAATGCACTATGTGATGATAGCTGAAGGCAAGCATATCCCAAAAGATATATTGCTTACCACCTGCCTGGACAAGAAGTACAAATATTATTGCAAACAATTTGGGGCAGTTCAGCACTTCTAAAATTCTGACATACAAGTTTTGGTTGAGTTGTGAAGATATTGTCTGGAAGATGCTGTTCTCATTTTGCCTCACTGCTAAAAACAAAACTTAAGTCCTTATTTCAGAGGTGATCTATGTGGAAAATAAATGAATAAATAATAAGCTAAGAGCAGTAGCAAGAATAGTATGAATAGCTTAAAAACTCTTGGATTTTTTCTGTTATTTTGAAGCAAAACAGCCTAAAGAAAGAAATATTTATTCTTTCTTTGAATGACATCAAAATTTTAATTAAAGCTACAATAAATATTTGAAATCTAAATTTACTATCTAGCAAAGGCTAGTAAAACTTAATTATGATAGAAAGTGCTTTCAGGGTGGTGATTTACGTCAGTAAGTATCCGACAAAAAAATAGATGCTGGGTTTTCTTATATATGAAAATAAACTGATTGGAGAAAAAATTAACATATTTTGTTATTAGAAAAAGCAACTGTTTGTCTTTGAAAATGTTTCAGATCTGTCCTCCCTAAATCCTGAAGTACTCCCAGCAAAAAGAAATGGTTGAAATGGTATCGATGACCTCTCTTCAGAAAAAGAAGCTGCTGGGTTCAGACTTCCCTTGCATTTCACCGTATATACAACTGGATTGACTTCAGCAAGAGCCAGGTGACAAGTGACACATCTTTCATTTTGTTATGAATATCACGAAACTGCAGAGGAAAAGATTTTTGAGGATACAAATATATTTGATTCTAGCAAGATAAAAAGTTAGAACAAGAAAATCCAGATTAAACCCCAGCAGCTCTTTTATTCTTATTTGTTCTCTCTTAAAATTAATGCTTTTATCGGTACCATTGTTTATACAATCAGATAGATGAAAATTTCAAAATTATACAGTATCTTTGAACTAATAGAAACTTTCACCCATATGTCGTGTCATGGAAACTGTTCAAACAGTTCCAAAAATATCCAATTGGTTTGGAAAGGGTTAGAATTGCCCTGAGGAGATGACAGCCTGTCCTTCTGATGGAGAGGACATCTACTGAAATTAAATCAACTGTGACAGACGTGTGTTGAAAATATTCTATAAAACCTCCGGGTTGTTGGTTCAGAGCTTCTTGAGCAAATGATAATTTGGCAGTGCAGCTGGAATTAGTGAAATATTTTGGCTTGCCTAGGATGAATAGTTTTCACCCACCCTAACTAAATTAGACAAAACAAGGAAGAGGAGGAGCAGAAAATCATTTTAGAGCAATATTCTACTGTGAGAAATTAGTGTGGAGATTAAATGACTTGTTTAGGGTCAGATAGGAAATGTGTGGCTGAGGCCTTTAGAAGGTCTAGATCAAAGCTTGAACTGATGTCTTATCCTTCATTTAAGGCCCTTGGGAGGTCTAGATCAAAGCCTGGACTGATGTCTTATCCTTCCTTTCTTCTTGTGTTTATCTGTGGACTGAAAGTATTACACAAAGGAAAGCAACCTTCACCATCAAAGTAAAAAAAAAGGCCTTTCTTTCTTTCTCCTTCTTAGCATCAAGCTAATAAAGTGAGGAGAAGATTTTACCCCATTGCCAATGTCTGCTGAACAGGTCACCTCTTTGGGCATTGTATTTTTGCCGAGCGGTCAGGAGCTGAAGCATGTGGGTGTCCTACCTGTTAAGTCTGGTGTCTATTCTGAGCAACCACCAAAAATCTCTTCCTGTCCCTCATGTTCTCATTTCTTTTCACTCCCAGCTGCCTTCCTTGGGCAGGAGAGAAGCAATCACAAGGTTGTGTGGAGCAGCGCCAGAAGGTAACCTTGCAGATGGACCTCTCAATAAGCATACATATATATTTATAGATACTTATCTTCTCATATTAACAAAGAATAGAACAAAACAAACCAAAACCAACTTAGTCCCAAAGTTTCAGGTTATACATCTCTACCCAAGAGTTCTCAGGTGTCATTGTGAAAAACCTGGGCCTTGATGACTTCCGGGAAAAGTCATGAGCAGTAGAAATCATAGGAGATACAAATCTTTCCTTCTTGAAGGAAAGGGCAAGATATTTGTCCAGATGATTATTTCAAAGCAGCCAGGAAAAACATTCTTCACAATGTCTCCTAATAAACACACACAGAGATGTCCTTGGGATCACCTCACTTGGGTGGGTGAGCTGCAGCTACTTGTCTCTGTGGGTTGGGTAGATGCTGATTCCATAAATCCATTAGCAGATCTTTTAATGCCTCCTTAATTCATCTAACATGCAAGCTTTCCTTAAAATAAGGCCATCTGCTGGCAGGAGAACTTCCTCCTGATGGACCCTCCTATCTTCCTTAGATTTCACAGGTTTNAAAACCCCTCATTGTTTTTCTCATACAAAACAGCCTGTAAACTCCAGAAACTTTTTAGATGTCTACCTGTAACAGAGAACAGAAAACGATCTGGTTTCCTATAAAACATTAATTTCAGGTTTTACTAAGCAGGGTAAAAAATATTCATTAAGCATTAAAAAGACAGGGAGAGACAAGAGGCTTACACAGAACAGGTCCAGTTGAATTTCTAACAGCCAAGACAGGAAACCAGTGGCAATTATTGGGTATTCAGTTCTGGTTGGGTTGCAGATGTAGGTTATGTTGGCATGGTGCTTTTAAAATAGGTGTGAGAAGGCTCCATCCCACCTCCAGATCCTCTGTAGACAGACTGTGTAGAAACTTCATCAGTGCTGAAGGTTTTATTAAGCATCTTCTGGCTTTTTAGCACAGATCCTGTGGACAGACCTAAGTTCATGGCCAACTGGTTTGGAACACGGGCAGAGGAATTGCATGTTTTGACTGGAGAGGCATCCCCTTGGGGATTCTAAATGTCTCCAAGCACAGTGTTGATGAGCCATAAAAGCATGCAAAACACTGAAGGGGATAAAAACCAAACCAAACAACCCAGCCACCCCACAAAAAAAACAATAACAACAAATCAGGACTCATATTCCATGACTGACCTGCCAGTGATTCATAGCATGACCTTGGCCAACTCATCTAATCTTGTTATGCTGGCAGAATGAACTGAGAATGAGTCCTTTCACAAACGTCTCGTCCCAGAAAGAAAAATGAGGTCCTTGTGGCTGTCAGGAAAGTCCCTTCCTGTCAAGTGAAAAGGCCACTCCTGGTTTTGAAACTGCAATATTTCTTGTATCATACTGGGACTGCAGATGATTTACAGACCAGATCTGATTAACTAAAGCAGAGTTATGGCAGGAATGGCTGGAGGGAATAGCTCCTGCTGTAACTGAGGGATTGGGGAGCTTTTCTTACTAAAGAAAACTTATGGGGTTTTGGCTTCTTCAACCTAGCAAAGTAAAAGCAACAAGGAGAAATGTTGTGGCTGAACTTCAAGGAACAAGATGAGTTGCCAAAGTCATATGATAATTCTGGCATGGAAAAAAGGAGGTGGGAAAGAGAAAGAAGCCATTGATAAGAGAAATAAGACAGAAGATCCAAGCACTTAGGTAAATGGATAATGGATCATTCTAAGTTTGTAGGTGGGATCATAGCAGAGGACATCTTGGGGGATCTTGGTGGTCAGGGAATTACCTTCAAGCCCTCACCTTCTCTGCAAACTTTGTATAACCCACGGGGCAAGGCCCGTCTCATGTTTACCCAGTAGCTTTGACATCACTAGTATTTCATTAGCAGGAGTATTACACCAACCTATAAGGTATGGTTTATAAGCAGAGAGAGGGGGCCATACAACTAGACACTGGTTTAACTCATTCTGGTACCGATGAAACCATGAGAATGACTTCAGCACCTCACAGAAATGCCAAAATGGTGAATCAAGCCTCTTAAGCATCCAAAGTACGTTTGCAGAGAGTAAGGCGTAAAATGAGAATTGCCTCTCCCTCAACAGATTTAAACTACAAAGTGGAGAATAGGGTGAGTTGTCCCAGGGGATAGTTTGAACCGAAGCCCCAGATCTCTTTGAATAATGTCAGAGCTGAGGCTGAACTTAGCCCGGTCCTCTAGCTGAGAGGGGTAAAGCCTGCAGCTCCAGGACTTAAACTGAAACGTGCACTGTGAGAGATACCAGGTTTGCAAATCCTGCGAGCTGAGATATAGTACATATTAAAAACTCCCTACCTCAATATCTCCTCCGCTACCTTGCAGATGCCCATGATCTCTGGCTTGTTGAGTCTAGACTATACAATCTCATTATGTTTCTTAATTCGTGATCGCTTGCTAAAATCAAACAGGATAAGATTACATGCCAGATAAGGCAGAAAATTCCACCAGAGCCCAATGACTTGATCTTATTACATGATGACTTTAACTCCTATCTCTGCTAATTAGAGTAGCGTGCTATGTGGAATCCAATGAAAGCAAATTCCATTCGTGCCTCCTCTGTCTCTTGATTTCCCACCCATCTGCTATCAAGGATTTTCAATGAAGGAGATGGTTAAGGAAAAAACTAGCTTATTAAAGGGATCCATACTCTTCTGCAAGGCCCTTTTCCCCTTCCTTCCACCCTATCTCCATGTGGGATAGAAGTGACTTGAAACAATTCCAGATGCTCAGCTTCTGAAGGATGACACTGTCTCCTTGGTTTCATTTGCTGGCAACCTACACCGAAAAACCAGGATTTCCTAAGAATGAAATTTTTGCTCTGTGCTGAAATGAAGATGGTTTTAGGGTAGTGTATGGCAGGTGGTGTAAACTATGAGGTACAGTGCAGGGGTGACATCAACAAGCCATTTGCTACTCTTCCTCCTCCAGTGAGCCAAAAAACCATGACACACCATCTAGACAGACAAATATGCACACTCCCCTCTATCCTGTATTGCAAGAACCAATTCCATCTGTGATTAAGCAGTGATCCGTTCAAGAACTCCTCACACAAACGCCAAGGATGAAACAGGGCCGTGTTCAATCCCCAGGGGAAAGGAGTTGGTTTATATTGTGGCCGAAGGTGATAAACAAGCTCCTCTTCACTCCGTTAGCTGTGAATCAGCTTTCACTGTGCAGAAGTAAACACCTGCTTGAAGGGCAGAGGTTGGGAGCCATCTGTCCTGGCTGCTGCTCAAGCTGGGAGCAAAGCAGGCTGCAAAGGCTCAAGTGTTTGCTTGAGGCCATTTGCTCCCAGAGGGTTGTGAGAGATCAGAGGAGCACAGAGAGGAGAAAAGTGCTTGGAGACACTTTAAACACATACATTCAAGAACTGTCAGGCTTCAGTGACTTCAACTCTAAGTAAAAAGATATGCTTTATTTGCCTGTTACTGATTAATAAGAAGGATTTTGTGCTGTGGAAAAAAAAAGGTTCCTTGAGGGAGTTCAGTTTCTGCCTGACACTTATGGGCAATGACAGGTCTTGCCAGGGGCTTAGGGAGAAGCAATCTTGTCTATTTGGAGCCCAAAAGAGGCTTCCAATGTGACCACTTTTTAATGCAGTACTGCATGCCCATCTTCTCAAAATTAAGGCCCTGATGACCATATTTATGCTGCTAAAACAGTTAGAAAATAAGCTCAAATACCCAGTTGGTGCTGGTTTTGTCCATATGCCTCTCCTAGACAAAGTCCAGACATAAGTCAGCTCTGGACATCAAGCCCTGGGGACCATAAGCAAAATGAGCAAGACTACATCCTCCAGTCCTCCAGTGCTAGCCTAGAAAGCTTTGTGTCCTCAAGCACCCTCTTTTGTCCTCTTGTCACACCCCAAAGGAAGGGAAACATGTTTGTTCATATTTTTACCTGTGATGACACTACTGTTGGACTTCAGCAAAACCTTCGTAATCTATCAGACACTTTGAACAAACAAAGCACCTACAGAACAAGAAGGATGACTTAACTTCACAAGCAAAATGTGAACCAAAGGAGACCCATAACCAAGCACTATGTAATGTAGACGTGGCCAGTCTGTGCCTCTTGGCCTCATGGCCAAACTTTGCTCCCTGCTCCTATTTAATTACCAGAATAGACACAGCCAGTGACGCAGTTAGAGATGGAGCCATGAAAAATCATTAATCACTGTGGGACATTCAAGGGGTGGAAGAGTAGGTGAGCAGATAGACCAAGAGACAGGTAAGTAAACACCCATCAGAGCATCATTACCATCAGAGCATCATTTTGCAGATTGATAACATTTGTGCTCCTACCTGCTCTAAATTTAGGATGATAAAGAGACGCCAAGGTTGCTTGGCTACCTGGAGGTGGGAACAGGATGGAGATAGCACTAATTACTTCTCATTCCCCGGCTGTTCTGTATAAAACAGAAACTCATCGTTAACGTCCTGCCGCTCCACAGATTCTTTTCCTTCCACACACAAAAAAATTGCAGTCTCTTCCCACCCAGGGATTTAAGGATAAGCATTGCAGTGAGAACCTCTACAAAGCCCTAAAAACAAACAGCTCCTTTAATCTATTAGAACTCTGAACAATGAAAAGCAAGATCCCTCACCTGAGTAAACAGTCACCACAATCTTTGCAATAGCCTGGCCTGGCCTTTATGCTAATTTAAAAATTAGAATAACCTGCAACTGATTTTACCTGTCACGTGTACATGGAGAGAAGAAAGGAAGGAGAGAATTGCAGCAAATGGGGCTCTCTTTGAGCAGCTACCAAAGATAAGAAAAGAACAGACACAGCATTGGCCTCTGAACAGAAAGTTTCCCTTACTGTTACCTTCTAACACACTGGGTGCACAGCTGTGCCCTCTGAGTCATGGCAGTTGCCAAATTTGCATTTGTTTTCATGCCTCTGCATACTTGAAGGTCAAGTTAGCTTTGGCTTCCTTTCCCCAGTCATCTCCTGGGCACTGTCAAGGAACTTGAGCCCTTTTTCTTTACAACTGATGGAATTTGCCCTCATACAATCCTCTCTGCGCGGACAGGTACAGCTCTGATAAGGGCTCTCCAGGTCCCTTCTAGGGATCTGAGCATCTCCATCTGGCTAAGATTGGCAGAGTGGGTGGCTATAACTGTCTACAACTGCTTACATCTGAACCACGATGTTTTCTAACCATTGAAGAGGCTGGATCTGGAGCTGGAAGAGAGTCAGCAGAAGGATATCTTCCATTATCAACAAGGATATGAGGGTACAGCTCTTCTAACAGTAGATGGTGATGTGCTTTTGTCTGGTTATTGAAAAGATAAGTTTAAAACTGCAAGACTGAGGAGCATTTTAATTTCAGGGATTCCTTTTTGCTCTGGAATTTCATTCAAACCCGTGCGTACACTGTAGAAGACTCCAACTGAGTCAGTCACCTCAAACTCCTCCTTATAGTCAGGGGCAAAAACCCAGCACTTCCAAGGCACATGTCTTCTGACCTTGTTTAAGCACCTGCCCAGAGAGCAATGAACCTGCCCTAGACTACAATCACTACATCCCAAGGAACCGGCAAGTGGAGCTGGGGTGACGAACTGCGGTGGAGGCTGCACTACCCCAGATTTATGCGTTAAGTCAGGTGAACTCCACCCTCACTCTATCACTAATTCCTGTCTGTGCATGCAATGTCTTCAGCACAAGTCCCAGCAGCCTTGTGGAAACACACCTGGCCTTCCCTGTTGACTGCATGACTGATGCACTGACATGATCTGAGCATAGAGTAACGTTTGGATGAACTCAGGAATGCACAACATCAGAGCAAGGGAGGTGGGTGCTTCCTCTCCATCAGTGCGTGGGGCTGGAAGGATGTAAGGAACTGCTGAGCTCAGAATAGCTCTTCATTGTGCTCCTTCTACTGACTGACCAACCTTCCATAAATTGGTCCAATCTTTTCTTTCCAGCTTAAATCTGCTTCTCATTTTCATGGTGTTCTTGCTTTTCATAGCATAGAATCATGGAATCACAGAATTGTTTAGGTTGGAAAAGACCCTTACAACCATCAAGTCCAATCATTAACCCACCACTAAACCATGTCCCTCAACACCACTTCTCCACAGCTTTGAAACCCCTCCAGGGATGGGGCCTCCACCACTGCCCTGGACAGCCTGTTACTGTCTTTGACAGCCCTTTAGGGGAAGAAGTGGTTCCTCATGTCCAATCTAAACCTCCTCTGGTGTAATTTGAGGCTGTTTCCTCTTGTCCTATCATTTTCTACTTGGCATGAGAGACACACCTCACTAGTACATCTTTTCAGGGAGATGTAGAGAGCAAAAAGGTCTCCCCTGAGTCTTCTTTTCTCCAGGCTAAAAAACTCTCTCATTCCTTTCTGAAACTAGTGTCAGGACTGGCTCAGGACTGATGGCCCTTACCAGTCCAGGGTGAGAGCTTAAGACTGACTTTGTGATAGGAGGAGAGATGCTGAACCAAAATGCATTGCTCAGGTACCCAAAACTCCATCTCGTGCAGGACATGAAGGACCTCACCACCAACAGTATGTCAAATCAGGGGAATGACCCATTCCTGGAGCTGCCACCTGCCAGAGGGATCTTTGACAAGGTCTGGCTGTGCCGCTGACGCTGCGTTTTATTGCCTGAAGAAAGAATGTGGCTGATTTCCCTTTGCTTTCTGAGAACACACTATCTGGCTCACCTGTGGCTCTTGCGGTTTGGGCCTCAAGGGCTTGGTTGGATTTTATTCCTCCCCCTCATCCCCCCCATCCCCTAGCCTCAAATGGGAAGATGTACAAGTTTGAAGAGAGCCCATAAAAATGCCTCCTGTCTGCAAACAAACCCTGACATCAAAGGGGGGTGTGAAGGGGAGCCAAGATCTCAGAATCAAAGACTCATTTCTGCTGCACCCTCAGCATTGCCAGGAGGGTCACAAGCCACCATGGCCCCTAGAGGTGAGATGTGCAACCACCCTCCCTCTCACCCTCAGGGAACCCTTGGCTCCACCCCATCACAACAGCATCCTTTTTCCATACACCACCTCTTCTCATCTGCTGCTGGGAAAGAAGCAATCAAGGTCCAGGTCTCCTCGATGTTTGTCCTCATTCTGTTCTGCAACTCAGACACACACCAACAAATGATGACCAGGGAGGTGCTTCAAAGCCAAGGCTTTTTTAATGACTGAAGTGAGGGACAACCTCTGACCTCCCCATAGGGGAAACAATAATTGTTGACAGGGCTGGAAAAAATGTTCTCATTGTGATCATAAACAGTCTGGAAGGAGCTCACGGTGCCAGATGTGGCTGAGAAGTGTTTAGGAGGCGAGGCAACATATGAAATTTCCATCACATTTTTATTAATCAGAAAAAGGGTCTGGGTGGTGGCTTTTTTTTTTCCTCCCCTGCTCAATACCAAACTGGAAAACAGACGTCAGCAACATTCCTGTTTGGGGTTTTTTTTACATTTCTTCCCTTCCCTCTCCCCCGTCTCCAATTTTAATTGGAATTTGAAGAAAATTGGGCATTGGAATGGGAATGCTTTGTTTGAAATAATCTGCCTTGCCCACGTTCTGATGTTTTTCTTCCCCTTTCTCCAGGCTGAGCATCTCTGATGGTTTAAAACAGTTTTTACCCTCTTACTTGGTTTATTAGGAGTTCCCCAAGGAAAAAATGCCCAACTGAGCTTTCTCTTTGAGAGACTTTGAATTTATAGGGTCCCTGTTACACACAGGAAAATGTGGGAACTGCAGAGATTTTACTGGTGCTGCACTCCAGGAACCCATCTAGCTTGGAAATTCTTGGACTGGGAGAGCTTTGGAAGCCAAGTGATGTACCATGGTGTCTAAAGGAATGATTCCCCAGACTTGCTGTTGTTTGGACCACCATAAAGAGAAAACCATGCATTGTTGTCAGAATAATTTCTTTTCTCTGTCAAATAATGGGTCCAAACAGTGAAGAAGAGACTCCTGATTAATGTGGTGTCCTCAGGAGACATTGACCACAGTTCTCCAGGACCATTTAAAACACTTCCATGGGAACTAGGTACCCAGTCCCTGTCTGGGTTGGAGAAGGACATGACAGTGCATCTGAGCTTACCTGAGAAATTATTGTTTCTCAATGTTGTCTAGGCAATCTTCTTGCTATTCTTCTCACGCAACAAGGCATTTGGAACTGGATTAGGAACAGATTGGGGTTGTGAGGACTTAGGACGTACAGAAGAGTAAGGATAGATGTAGGAAAAATGAGCAGGTATTGTTTCGCATGTGATGAAAATTGCATGATCTTTGTAGTGGGTTGGGAATTAGATTATGTGTGTTGATTCCTCCTGTCAGTTTAGGAGCCTTGGTAGAACTGACAAAACAGTTCTTGAGGGATTTAAAAACCATGTAGGTATGGTGCTGATGGATATGGTTTAGTGGTGTCCTGGCAGTGCTGGCTTAACTGTTGGACTTGATGGTCTTTTTCAGCCAGAACAATTCTATGATTCTACAATTCTGTGATTCTACTAAATACTCCTTAGCTCGGGCCAGACACCATTTCAACCTCTAGGCTTCAATATAATAAGCCTTTATAAGCCTCCTTCATGACAGGGTACAGACTATTATCTATAAGGTCTTCCAGTCAAACCACTTCAAGGACTGACGACCAAGTTTCCTTCTACTTCTTTCAGAGCCACTGAACTCTGAAAATCCCTCTGCAACCATATGTCTAATGAGAGAACTTCCACCACTCTGCTCTGTCCATCAGGCCTTGGTTTGGAGCTCCATCACTCCCAACTTAAAAAAAGTGTTCTCAATGTGTTATGAAAAGGCAATACTGAAAAAGGAAAAATATTGAAAAATATGAAAAAGTAAATATTATATTTTGCAATCATGTGAAGTGAGTTATTTTGTCAAAGTCTGTAGGAACATGAAAGAAAAAAACAAATGGCTGGCACCTCATTGTCTACATTATTATACAAGCAATTATTATATGAATCTATTCAACTGTAGACTTCCAACACAAAATAGAAATTTTAAAAAAAATGGAAAATATATTCTATGTTTTACTATTAATCTCCTAGCCCCTTCAGGGAAGCACCAGTGTTCAGGATTAGAAGTGTGTGAGCTGGGGTCGTGAAAACTCATCCTTTGTGCCCTGTGCCAATATGATGAGTATATCTTTGCAACTGCTATCACAGAAGACCTATTAAAAAGGGAAAACAGGACAGAGTCCACTCTTCCTAGGCCATTCCTAATAAATACTTGTCTGACTCATTGTCAGATGTCACCCATGAAGGAAGCTCCTTGGCTGCCTGAACACTTCTAAGGAACTACTGGAAAGAGTCAGGTGGAGACTGCGAAGATGCTGAGGGAACTGGAGCATCTGTGGGCCGAGGAAAAGCTGAGAGCCCTGAGGTTGAGCTGGAGAAGAGAGGACTCAGAGGGGATCTGATCAATGCTGATCAATGGCTAAAGGGCAGGGGGCAAGAGGATGGGGCCAGACTTTTGTCAGTGGTGTCCAGTGACAGAACAAGGGACAATGGACACCAACTGGAACCCAGGAAGTACCACCTCAACATCAGGAAAAACTTCCCTCCTTTGAGGATGGCAGAGCCCTGGAACAGGTTCCATGGAGAGACTGTGAATTCTCCTCCTCTGGAGAGATTCCAAACTCACCTGAATGTGGTCCTGGGCACCCTGCTCTGGATGACCCTGCTGGAGCACGGGGGGTTGGATGAGATGATCTCCAGAGGTCCCTTCCAATCACTACCATTCTGTGATTCTCTGATGCTGGTTCTCTGTAGTCACACATGGCAATGGCACAGTTTAATCCAGGATATACAGATTATCCCTTGTTGAAAGCCCCAAACACTACAGTTTCTTGTACCCTCGCAAAAATATAAGGGTTAGGACAAAAAACAAACTTTTAAACTGTGATTTCCCAGAAAATACCAATCAATAAGGTCAATCTGTCACAGAATTGAAATGATATATGGGNCTGTGATTTCCCAGAAAATACCAAAGATGATAATATGATTTAAGTAGAACACAAGAGCTTTCTCTGAATCAATAAGGTCAATCAGTCACAGAATTGAAACGATATATGGACTTAAATGTCTTATACTTATGTCTCCTTCCCTGAGACCTGGAATAAGGAAAATGAGGTTGTCAAACAGCACTATACAGGCTTCTATAGCCAACAAAGGTCTTAAACTGGCATTGCAATCTGGAGATCTTTTTCTTCCTCTTTTTTCTGTTTCTAGGGAGAGAGAAATTAACTGCCTTTATTAAGAGTCTGAAGTTAGATGAGAAGAATCTGACCTTAAATATTCTGTCTTACCAGTTGCTCGAGGTGAAGTTACTCAGGGTTTTATATATAAGCCCCCTGCTGACATGACACAGCAGGAGACTTGGATGGTGATAGTCAGGTTACACTGACATCAGATGTACATTTTGGGATGTGGGTTGGACAAGGTTTTGCTAACCCCTTCTTGAATCTGAACCCTGGTTGGGTAGGAAATGCTCTAGTGTCTCTGTTGCTATCTGCTCCATAGCTCCAACCTCCCTCCTCCTGGCCAGCTGGACCAATCCAGCTCTGACTCAGAGGGAAATTTGCCATTTCTTGCGTCACCAGAACAATTTTCTCTGGCAGATAGGTGTTCCTTGGAGGTCTTCAATGAAACTCCTCATTCAGATTGGCCTTGCTTAGCTTAGGCCGGGCAAGAAAAGGGATTGCGGCAAGACATCCTACAGTCAGCCAGGAAAGAGTTGGCCAAAGAGAAAGGGAAATCAGAGGGCAGCCCACATCTCTCAGACAGATGCCTGCCAGCTCCCATACCTCCTGAGTATTCCCCAGCTTGGAAAGCAACTCGCAGGCGTTCCCTCCTCACCCAGAGCTGCTACCGTGTCTGTTCCAGTAAGCAAACTTCACACCACAATAACCTGGGATGTTTGTTTTATCACTCAATTCCCTGACTTACGTACATTCAGAGAGTCAGCGGGGTCTGCAGGCTCCTTTGGAGATTCCCTCTCTCAGCTCATAACGACTCTTTGCCATTTTGGAATTTGATGCAAAACACTTGAATGTCAGCAGGTCCCAGTGGAACCTTTTGCCAGAGGTTTTCAAAGGCTTCTTCAAAGGAGAATGAGTTCAGCCTAATATTAATGCCAATAATGCACATAACAGTAAAAAGAAATATATATACATTGCACTATTTCTTCAGAGTCCCAGTCATGAACCTCTCAGGGTGCGATACAGACAAAACAAGAAACTAGAACTGCCCAAAAAAGCCTCAAAGTCCACAGCTGAGGTCCAGAACTGTGTTTAAGGCAATATTATCCAGCTTTCTAGTTTCCAAAATGAGAATAATAGGTACTACAAAGTTAAAAACCAAAATCTTCTTGGCAATATGAGTCTAGCAGATGATAAGTTTACTTATTATTACAATTTGTTGAGTTTGGAGTTTCCTAAATTAATGACTGGGAATCATCATCCCTGGAGGGGTTTAAAAGCCATTTAGATGTAGTGGTGAGGGATATGGTTTAGTGGTAACCTGGCAGGGTTAACAGTTGGACTTGATGATCTGAAGGGTCTTTTCCAACCAAAATGATTCTATGATTCTATGACTCTATGATTGAGGGCTTTTGGTACTGGCTTACTGACTGGGTTGAGTGTACCACCTTTGTGGACTGAAGGACAGGCTTGACCTGGTTTGGGCAGAACTTCTTCAGATCATTTGCCCCAATTTTTCTAATTTCACCACTTTTCTCCTCCGATTTTGGCAAAGTCAGACTACACAAACTTTTCAAATGCATGTCTAGCCACCAGGCATAGCCGTATCTTTCGTTCTTTCATTCTAGCAGGCACAACCTCCACTGCCAAAGTGGTCACATTTCAGGGAGAGATGAAGTGATTCACTGTCTTTACTACCACATTAAGCTTAAAAAAGCAACTTGCTGTCTCCTAGGGGCAAATGTACCCAATGAATTTAATTTACTCAAGTTAAGTCACAGAAGGCTCCTGAAATTTCTCTCCAGCCTCCATCACCGATGAGGTTAGTGCTCCTCAGGGAATTCTAATTCTTACAGCATTGTAATGACCAATCTAGAGGAATATGCTTTGGCCATGTTATACCTTCAGCTTCTGCTTCAGCAGCATAAAACTAAAACTGAAGCAACTGAGCCCTTGTAAAGGCAGATTTGCAACTCACTCTTACACCAAGTCAAAACTATTTGTTTAAAGGAGCTAGAATAGGATCCTGGCAACAACAAATTCCATCTCTTTCACTCCCTTGATGCAAGTGCCTTGATATCGTGTGGTAGGAAATTCATGCCTCTAGAGAACTAGGGAGATAGGAGACATTACTATTTTTATTTGCATATTTATTTTTAGCCCTCCCTGTATGTAGCCTCCATACATGAAATAATACAAGGAAAGTCTATGTGACTTTGCACAGACAAAATGGCATTTGAGGAAAAAATAATGTTTTTAAATGATGTTCCTAGAGCAATCTAGAGCAATAGGGCTCTAGACTGGCAGGATGCTCTTTGACTCTATGAATAGAAAGAATAACGACAGCTGGTCATACACCAGAAATGCTGCTTTAAGAAGGAATTGAAACATGAAATCTCAAAATTATTCATTTTTCATGATCCTCTGTATTGCCTTTTCTTTTTATAACTTGTGAGTTATGGGCTGCATCACAAGCAGTGTGACCTGCAGGTTGAGAGAGGGGATTCTGGCCTTCTACTTCACTCTTGGGAGACCCTACCTGGAGCACCATGTCCATCTCTGTCCATGTCCTCAACATAAGAAAAATATGGACCTGTTGGAGATAGTCCATAGGAGGGGCTGAAGTACATCTCCTATGAAGAAAGACCACAGAATTGGAATTGTTCAGCCTGGAGAAGAGAAGGCTCCAGGGAGATCTTGTAGCAGCCTTCCAGTACCTAAAGAGACCTACAAGAAGAGGGGATGGATAAGAACTTTTTACAAAGGCTTGTAGTGATAGGACAAGAGCTAATGACTGAAAGATGGTAGATTTAGATTTGATATTAGGAAGAAATTCTTCACTGTGAAGGTGGTGAGACACTGGAACAGGTTACCCAGAGAAGTGGATCTTCCCCATCCCTGTAAATGTTCAAGGCCAGGTTGGATGGGGCTTTGAGTAACCTGGTGTAGTAGGAGGTGTCCCTGCCCATGGCAGGGGTGTTGGAACTGCATGATCTTTAAGGTCCCTTCAAAGCCAAACCATTCTGTGATTCTGCTACAATGCCATTATAATTTTTACAAAAATACTAGAATTTTGTTATAATAACATGCCCTAACATTTAGCTGAAAATTGTAATAACCATTTTTGTAATTAAATGCGATACATATTTCCAAGATTTTATTTAATTTGCAAGAGAGAGGAAAACAGTCTTTTTTTTCCTCCTCTCAGGTAATTCTTCCCATTTTAGCTGCTTGGAAAAGAGAGTCCAAAAAGAGAGAAAAGAGTCTGAAGCCCATTTTGCATTCCTAAGCCATCCCATAACCTCCATCAGCAAGTATGATTGCGGAAATAATTTTAGTTAACAGAAAACAATGTGTCTGTTCTTCTTTCAGTCTAGGTGAGCTTCACGGTGACTATGGAATGAGAAATTCACTACCCAGCACCTGAGCATGTAAAATTCACTGCAAAGGGAATGCAATTTTTAGACAGACTTGGCTACAGGCAGAAATTCGGAACCTGTGGTTTTTCCTCATGGTTTCTCTCACGTCATTTTTCTCATACTTGCAGAGTAACCTCTCCTATTTCACACCAGCTGGCCCTGACTTTTTCAGGTCCTCAGTCACCTTTAGCAGTGGTTCTCCCTGGTATGAATCTCTTGAGTTTATCTTGGACCTTCTAGCTAACAAACTGCTGCTTAGTGCAGGACCCTCAGACGTAGGCAATGCTTTCAGTTTCTTCTGCTCTCTTCTCTGGACATATCACACTGCATTTTAGCTCCTGCACGCCTTGGATGCTGGCAGCACTTTTTGCATTTAGGATGTGGGAAAATGAGTGAGAAGTTCTTTGGGCTCTGATGGAACAAGCATCAAGAACTGGATATGAAGATCTACATGTCTCCCTATGTTCTCTATGCTATGGACCCCAGAGCTCTGTATGGGACATTCAAAGTGATGCAGCTCATTTCACCTCTTTAGAAGATACTGGTCTCAATCCACTTTTTGGTTATTTATTTTTTAAATAACCTTCTCTCTTTCCATCCACATTCAACAGGATACGATGTCCTGAGCACTTGAGCAAATGACCTTCATTTGCCTCAAGTACACATGTCCTCTTTGATAGCAGCAGTCCAATGGGTCTCAAAGCTGCTCCTCCTATGGGCAGGGAGCAGAAAGCTGAAATGCCAGCATCTGGTGATGTAGCTCATTCAATGATGCTGGAGAAGTGCATGCCGTTCTGATAGTCTTGAGCTTCTTCTGCTAGGCCAAAGAGCCCTGTTGAATGTGAGGCGTCATGCCTGGGTCCTGGTCNCTCATTCAATGATGCTGGAGAAGCAGATGCCGTTCTGATAGTCCTGAGCTTCTTCTGCTGGGCCAAAGAGCATCATGCCTGGGTCCTAGCCTCCAGCTCTGAAACTCGAGATTGTGCATTCTGGTTTCTCACAAACTACCAAACAAAAAGTCTGGTTTGGGCAATTTATCTTTCTCCTCCTTCTCCGATATAAAAATAATCATGATGTTACCCTTATACTGCAAGTAATATTTATTACTTATAATTATGGCATTTAGTCATAATATTTCACCTCCAGAATATTTTGAAGAAAATGTGAATGTTCCCTTTTAACCACTTCAAATATGTGGCCAAGTCCAGGGAGCAATGGGGCGGCTGTTTAACTGCTGTACCTGACAAAAAGAGGTGGGAGATGCAGAACATCATGGCCAGCTCATACCAGGAGGAAGATCTTCTTTTAGATGCTGAAAGCTCATTGCAGCTCTGAGGTCTTACTGGCATCTCTTTATTAAAGATTTTGAATGCTAGTGCTTGCACCGGCTTTATTATTTATTATAGCCCTTATTACAAAGATGTCCTAGTGTGCTAGGACACACGAACACAAGAACTCCACAACTGCCTAAAGGGCGAGGAGAGAAAGGAAAGCCAGCCCAGAGGGGCTGACACCCGGCTCCTCTCAGCCCTCCTGTCTCACAGCGTCGCTATTTTACACCGCTGGTAAGTTATGTGCTACTGACAGATTGATTGCCAGCCAAGATTAACACCAGCAAAAAGCTCAGCCTGCCTCTAGGGGTAGGAGGGTGCACAGCTTCTTTCTCACTCTCCCGGAGCAACTACAAGGTCTCCATCTGAGCCTCAAACCAGGCAAGACATGTTCAAGACGGTCAGATTCCCATCCAGCACGAACTGGTGGTGAGCTAGTGATTTCAGATGCAGTGCAGTGTTATGTGGCCCAGAAGAAGTGCTAAGAAAATGGTTTTCTTCTCCTGATACATCTCTCTTCTTGTTTTTGTTGCTCCCTGAATAGCTATCAATGGCATCTGAAGGTCAGGATTTGTGTTCCCAGTGGTGCTTACTGCATTCAGCTGATGGCTGGGGACACGTGGCCAGCCTAGGTCTGCTACAGCTCTCTGACTGATTTATGAAGAACAAAAGCATTGCAGCTGCCAAAGCTAATCCTGAAAAGCGAAGCCAGTGGAAGGCTTGCTGAAAGGCCAGGGAAGACTGCTTTCTGGTCAAGTGTGGGTAAGGAGGTTCACCTGCCTGTTACTCTGACTTCCCAAAGTACTTCCTCTTGAGACAAACTTCTCTGGAGAGAGAAAGAAATGACAGGAGGGACAGAGTGAGGAAAAAGACCATGAGAAAAGTGGGGGGAATGGGATAAGCATACATTTTTATTGACGGATCTGTAGCTGTACAACCCAACCTCTCCACAAGAGCCAGGTGCCACTATTGGCATTGCCACCATGTGACTTTTGGCAGGTCATTTTACTTTGTCTTTGGAAGGGGAACTCATTGTTGGGTGCTGGAGAGATGGAGAATATAATTTCCATCCCAAGAAGGCACGCCCAATATTTATCTATCTTCCTGTGTTACTTTATGTCTGTACAGTCCTTCCCACCCCTGCAGCAGACAAAATAGAAAGAAATGGTTGTCCAGTCCTTGGTTTAGTGCATGAACTTCCAAGATTTAGACTAGCAAAAGGGACTATGACTAATGTGTTTCTCCCTCCCTCTATACGGCCAGAAACCTCTGCTGGACAATGGTTGCAGGATTTGTTCAGAGCGCTGCTCTCAGCGTTGAGTTTCCTGAATATCTGATTGTCCCTCTCTTGAAAAGAACTTGAGGTGTAGGATGGCAAATATCTGTTGGGGGGGAGGGGGGGGGTGTGCTATTTCCCCACAGCTGGATGTGGAAGAACATACAATTCTCTAACATACCTGAGTGAGGGCTGCACCCAACCTACTAATCAAATATCCTGGATTGGAGACAAGGTGTTGAGCTGCCAGAGGAAAAGAGGGAGAAACAGATGCAGGCAGATGAACTCCAGGTTCTTCCTAAAAGCTGGCTCCATTCATTGCTAAAATCATCTACCTGAGCATCTCCTACCATTTGAGTTTACAGCTGCTAAAATAATTCCTGTTTGAAACTCGTCAGCTTATAAATGGACCTGTCTCCTGCCGGGTGCTGTGGGCTGCAGGTGAGGTAGACTAAATTAACTGACAGGCTGAAGATCTTGCTCCAAGGCCCAGAGCCTGTTGGGGGTTTAGGACATAAAAACAGCCAAATGGGTCAGACCAAACATCCACCTAACGCAATATCCTATTTCATAAAGTTGCAAATACCAAATGAGTGCAAGAATGTAGTGAGCGTATGGCAACGCTTCCATCAAATACTCTCACAGTCTATAACAATTTCTGCCTTTGGGACTTCCTAAGCTGGACATGATTTCTGTGCATTTTGTACCTTTTAATGGTTTTCTCTTCCACTGATTTGTTTAGCTTCCCCATGAACTCGGGAAAACTTTCTGTGTTTAAAAAAGCCAGTGTCAGGGAGTTACACTCTCTCACTACCTGCAAAGTGAACCCATGTTCAGACCCAGCTATGGGAAACCACCTTATTTTGTTGGTGTTGAACTCACCATCTGCCTTTAAATTTCTGCATTGTGCAGTGAAGTGAGTGTTTCCCTATGCTTCAGATGGAATTGAAAAGTTAAAAAAAAAAAAGTTCCCCTGAATTACAGCCCGTTAGGTTGTTTCGGTTGGTTGTTTTTTTTTACAGGCCATTCTCCACTGTGCCAAGGTCATTTGAATTTTAATCCTGTTTTGGAACATACCTTGCAGTACAGAACAGCTTCGTGTCATCTACAAATATAATAAGATCCTTCCTCGTCACTCCTGTCCTAAATGAAAGTGCGAATACTGCTAGAGCCAGCACAGATGCCAGCATGTCCCAGCTTGATGCATCCTTCTGTTTTGACAGCAAACCCTTAGTAGCTACAGTAGCTACCTTCAAGTACAATTTTATCTCTGTTCCTATTTCCTAGCTTTATCTGGGACCTATTTTCCTCTCTTGCTTGTACAACACGTGGAATGGTGTCTAGATTCTTCTTGAAACTAATATCACCTCCTTCTCTGGCATGCTCAAGGTCTCTTACACTGTACATATACCGAACTAAGAGCTCTGAGAACTTCCCTCTACCACAGACCTAGGCAAATGCTTATGACCGCTTTGTGGCCCAGAAACCACCTGGTGCAGAACAGCTTGTCTCCCAAAACAGGATTGCCACATGTCAACTACCTCCTACAAATGATGCCTGAGTGACGCTAACTCCCCACAGTCTGCCTAGGACATGTTTCTGTACCAAGGAATGTTCTCCGTCATGGTTAAGTTTATGTGTTTAGACATAGTTTTCAAATACACAACATTGAGATCCACCATTCCCAGGTGCTTAAAATAAAAAAGAAAAAAAAGGGAGTTTTTGAGAGCCGGAAGGTTTCCGCTGAGCTTCCTTTTCTTCAGGCTCAACCGCTCAGGTCTCTCATCAGTTCCTCACCAGACCTGTGCTCTAGACCCTTCCCCAGCTTCATTGCCCTTCTCTGGCCACGCTCCAGCCCCTCAAAGTCCTTCTTGGAGTGAGGGGCCCAAAACTGACCCCAGGATTCAAGGGGCAACCTCCCCAGTGCCCAGTCCAAGGGGATGATCCCTGCCCTGGTCCTGCTGGCCGCACTAGTGCTGATCCGAGCCAAGATTCTACTTGCAGGGCTTTCCTGGGCAGGAGGTCCCCACAAAGCTCTTCCTGCTTCTTATTACTACAGCATAGTGCTCTCACCCTTCCACAACTGTCCTGGTTGTGGTCAGTCTGTGGGTCGAAATTAGGGATGATCTGGTACATCAGACCCTGCACCAGAAACATGGCTGCCCTCTAATTGCAGGAGGTGCAGAAGCCAGTTATAGAGACTCTCACACAAAACCTGTGAGACTTTACTCATCTGAAGGGAGCTCTTAGTTTTTGCTGCCTGGTGCCTCTGGCTTAGCTGAATCTACTTTTACGACGCTCTTCTTGGAAGAACAGCCTATGAGTAACTGTTGATCTTGCTGTAGCCCTGGACACGGCTTGTTTATTTAAACTTTCCTTGGGTGAGGTGACCTTCTTGCATATCAGCAGCAAAGTTGACAAGTTTATCTCTTGCCATTGATTCAGCCTTCCATTCTCCTCACAGGCAAAATCCTGTCACGCGCTGTGGGAATCTGTTTAGCCCGACAGTTTGTCCTCCTGCATATTCATCATCACTGGCTTTCAATAGCAGTGAAAGCAGGCTGAAGGAGCAAGCAGAAGATAAATGCCTTGCTGGGCGAGGGAGCCTGATGTGGTCTTCCTTTGCAGTTCAAGCCTTACTATGCACCAGCTCCTGATCATTTATCATTTTCATTCCTGCTTTGCTCATCAGCTTGCTCTAGTCTCAAAGAGTGGAGGGAGAGAGTATCAAGAGCTTCAGCTTTCCTATTAGCTGCCTTCATTACCTGCAGGAGGTCAGGAAGACTTGCAACAGTTCAGGTGTTCTTGTTAAAGAAGAACCTTGTCCTACCAATGTATCTTTATTTCACGTATAAATCGAGATCAGACCTTAGTGGATTTAGCCACGAGCAAGGCACTACACTCTTATACACTGAGATGAACCCTTCCTCCCTCTCTTCTTCTGAGACACTTGTGAGTCAAACAAGCAAAACAAATAGAGACATCAGTGGCACAGAGATGCTGTGGGTGATGCTGAAGTGGAAAGCAAACCTTGTAGGTAAGCTCTTAGAGAGTCCCCAGCAGTAAGACTAATCCACTGTCCCTTCCTTTGTCACAGACACTCACATTTAGGTATCCAGATGACCCTACCCAATAGCCAGCTACCCCCAGCATATAGGTTAAAAACTAGGAGAGGAGTCTTGGAATTGGCCTGTAGATGTATGGGGTAGAGGCCAGTTGTGCATAGTGTGACCTGTGTGCTTTCCATGCATACTCCACGGCAGATTTCTTCCCCCTTCATGGTAGGGGTTGGAAGGGACCTCTGGAAATCATCTTGTCCGACCCCTCTGCTCCAGCAGGTCACCCAGAGCAGGTTGCCCAGGATTGCATCTAGGCAGATTTGGAATCTCTCCAGAGAAGGAGACTCCACAACTTCTTCGAGCGGCCTGGGCCAGGCTCTGCCATTCTCACAGCAAAGAAGTTACTCCTCCTGCTCAGATGGATCCTCCTGGGTTCCAGTTGGTGCCCGTTGCCCCTTGTCCTGTTGCTGGGCACCACTGACAAGAGTCTGGCCCCATCATCTTGACCCCCACCCTTTAGCTATTGGTCAGCATTGGTCTGAGCCCCTCTCAGTCTTCTGTTCTCTTTAGGGACTTTAGTGTGGGTCAAACCTGCAAGATGTTCTCAGGAGGAGTCTGAGCCACTCAAAGCCATAAGTTTAATAGCAGCATCTTGCTGCAATTTCTGTTTCATTTAGATAGGACATTATTATATTATCCTTGCTTTCCAGAATGGGAAATCAGAGCACTCACATTTGTCCATGGGTCCTGGCCTGCTCCTGGCTACTCTCACCTCAGGGAGTACAGACCTGACTTCTTGAGTCCTGGCACATTTCACCATCCCATGGCCATTCCACTCCTCTAAGACAGGTTTTCAACCAACACTCTGGAACACTGTTAGGTTTAAGGCTCTGTCTTCATGTTTGAAAGGCTCTGAAGGGAGTGTTAACTTCCCAAGCTGAACTGGCTCCCATGCTTTGTGGTAATTTTTCATTCCCCAGGAATGGTCTCTGATGGCAGCATTTCTAACATCCATGTGAACAACTTCTCACTTTCCCCACTCCAATTTTCCTGTTAGCAACAAAATTCCAGGCAGATTTTTCCTCAAAGCCTACATTTCCAAAAACAACCACCTTAGGCAAACAAAGAAGAACCAAAAAAACAAAGAAGAATTTCTCCACCCTCAAATCATCCTTTTGGCAGCCTTTCAGCACCATTGCTAAATCCAAATATCTTTCAAAGTTGCCAGCCAAAGACTTTCTTAGAGAGCAGAGCTATTTTACCACATGGGTATTTTTTTTTTTTAAGAGTTATAGAATCGTTTTGATTGGAAAAGACCTTTAAGATCATCAGGTCCAGGTGTTAACCCAGCATTGCCAGGTCACCACTAAACCATGTCCCTCAGCATCGCATTTCCACAGCTTTGAAACCCCTCCAGGGATGGGGACACCACCACTGCCCTGGGCAGCCTGGGACAGCCCTTCACAACCCTTGTGAGGAAGAAATTGTTCCTCGTGTCCAACTTAACCCTCCCCTGGTGCAACCTGACAACTTGAATAATTTGCATGATGACAGCTCCTGTGATAGGTTACAAAAGCCTACACCACGCAACAGGGAACAGGAGGGGACATGGGATCTTCCACTGCTACAGGTACCGCATTCCAGTTTTGTGGTTAGGAACTGAAGCGTTAAATGTTCATAACATCAGCACACACTGTCTCTACCCAACAGCATGCTGAGGAGGGTGTACGAGAACCAGAGTTGCAGCCATCTCCACTCACTCCATAAATCTATAGCTTAGTGCAGACATGTCCACGTGAGCCAATCTTCAGGTATCACATTAGAATCAGAGTACAGGCAGGGACTCTTCACCCTAAAGTGGAAGTCTAACATAAAGAGGTACCTTTTGCCTCTTATCATGTCTTCTTCTCTCTTTTAACTGTAAAGGAAGATAGAGGACCTAGCTTGTGTGTAGAAATCCTTACTGGAGATGCTTAATATTGGGTAAGATAAAGCCAGTGTCTTGGGAAAGCAGTCTGGGGAAAACAGCCAGCATAGTAATGGAGCCTGCAGAGAGATACAGCCGAGCCTGTGGCTGTCTGCTGCAGGGTAAGATAAATCACCCTCTCAACTCCACCAACTGATTAGATCTCCAGCAGGTGTATTGGGAGCTAGAAACCTACGTTACACACAGACACTGATATTTTTGACAAGGTGTAATTCAGCTTGTGTTTTAAGATGTATTAGGTGGGATTCAGTGTATAAAAGTAAGGCCTACTGAAATCTGAGATACCCTGTTGTATTTCTGGCACCAAGACAAGGTTGGTAGAGAGGACACAAGATCTACAGGAGGCTTGTGCCCTTCTGGATCAAGAGGTGGGAGCTAAGAGGGGTACTAAGTGCTTGAAGTGCTGGGGCCCTAGTTGTGGGCCCCAAGTTAGAGATGACCTGTGGATGAGTCAAAACCTAGCAGAATGTTTTGGTTTTCCTATTGGCTTCATGTTCCAGAGGCAGAACCTGGCCCACCTGTGTCTCTGTGGCTCCACCCTCGCCCAGGTGGTCATGGTTGGGGTGGTGGGAGAGGCCAGGATTATATTAACCAGGAGCCAATCAATTGAAGAGCTTCTTGTTGGGTGTGGCTTCTATTGGGGCTGGCTGCATGTTGCTGAGCTCTCTTGGTGGTGTCCTTCCATGTGAAGGGCCCCTGAGAGAGTCATCTCTGTCTGTTGTGTCCAGCACGCGATGCTGGCACCACAGTGGGCAGTGGAGGAGCTGAGCCCACAGGAATTTATGTCACGACTGTCTGAAAGAAGACTTCTGAGGAGATGTTGCTGAGTTCAGCATTGGCCTGTGTGATNGGAAGAGAGGCTGGCAAGCTGCCGGGTTGAAAAGGACGTGGGGGTGTAAGCTGACAGCTGGCTGAAGATGAGCCAGTGTGTGCCTAGGTGGCCAAGAAGGCCATCAGCATCCTGGCTTGGATCAGCACTAGCATGGCCAGCAGGACTAAGGCAGGGATCGTCCCCCTGCATTGGGGAGGCCACCCCTTGAATCCTGGGTTCAGTTTTGGGCTCCTCACTCTGAGGATATCGGGGGGCTGGAGTGTGTCTGGAGAGAGGCAACAAAGCTGGGGGGTGGTTCTAGAGCACAGGTCTTGTAAGGAATGGCTGAGGGACCTGGGTGTGTTGAGCCTGGAGAAAAGAAGCCTCAGGGGAGACCTTCTCACTCTCAACAGCTCCCTGAAAGGAGGTTGGAGCAAGATGGGAGTTGGTCTCTTCTACAAAGTAACAAGTGACAAGACAAGAGGGAGCGGCCTTATGTTGTGCCAGGGGAGGTTTAGGTTGGATGCTAGGAAAAATTTCTTCCATGCAAAGGTTGTCAAGCCTTTAGGTGTCTTAATATGTTAAATTCCTCAAGTTATGAAAGCCATCTCTTTCTGGTAGAGAAACACAGATCCCCTTCCAAACCCAGGGCTTGTATCCAAGCTGAGAAGAGGCTCAGTGCCTGAGCCCTAACCTTGTAGTTTGCAGTGCTAGGTGACTCTATTACTACAAACCAGTGGTAGAGGTAGTGTTATTAACATTGTCTAATGAAGGGTTCTTATCCAGTGGACACTGGAACCACAATTAGATTCAGCCTCCAAAATTAATTATGCTGTCTGTAACTATGAATCTGAGGTGCTACTGATTCATATTCTTGGCACAGTTCAAGCAAAATAAGGACAACGTTCTGCTAAAATAACAGATAACTGTAGCCCAGAAACCTAATTGCAAAAAGCAAGATAAAAGACAAAAGGAAAGTATATGAGCTGATGAATTCTTAGATGTATAAGGTAGGCTTCAGAGTTTCTGAAGGAAAATCTAGAGGACAATTAGTACCATCCTAAAGCATATAGCTAAAATAAGTCATACACATCACTCAGAGCTCGGGTTCCTCTTGGGTGACTATAAAGAACAAGCCATGAGTAGATACACAGATTAGACTGAGACATCAGATATTTCTATTAGCTCATCTGACAGGTACCCTGTAACTTCATCCAAATAGACCTACTTTGTGCCCAAAGATAGTTTTAAAACCTGATCACCATGGATATGTTACCCTTTGATAATATTTGGGTACAGCACAAATAATGTAGATGTGAAAGGGAGGAATAAAGCTCAGACGCAAACTTGAGTAGTCCTCAAGACACTGTTGAGCATTGATATGAAGCACTTGTATCTATAGATGCATGTATCTATCTCTGTCCACTGCAATTCTGAAACCCTAATGGTCTAGTTAACATGACCTAAAGAAATAGTCTAGAAAAAAAGAATGATAACAACTCTCTGCAACGATGGCAGTTGCTCCTATGGGAAGGAGAGGGAGAAATTCCTCTGTTTTGCAAGGACAGGAGAGGTCACAGGCTTGAAAGGCACCACTGAAAACTCAGGTGAGATACAAGGGTAAGATAATTGTCGTAGTGGTAGAGAGCGAAGACTTGAACATGATTGGCAGTGGGGAAGGGAAGAGTATTTTATTATTGGCAGTTGTAGAAGGCTAAAAAAACTCTGTCAGGAATGCATAATCCAGCCTTAAATTAGATGATGTCTTGACTTTCTTTCCACTCCTCCTTTGAAATGTCTTCCAGATTGCTGGTCTGCCTTCATTTTATTTTTTGCTGACTCTTCTGATATTGTTGTTTTTTCTGTTTAGACTAATATATCCCAAAGGTGTCTTTTAACTAAAAATGCATATCCAAATTTTAAATACATCCAATCCATGAAAACAGTCACTTCTTTTCTACCTCACTGAAATTTCTGGCTCCTGCTAACTGCTTCCTAATACACTACTAGTACTAATTTAGCATTTTGCATGGAGGTCATGTAAGAGTTTGGAAAAAGAAAAGGTGTGGTCATTATCAGGCTTTCCTAAAGAGGTATTTAAGATACAAATTATTAAAGGTATGGCAGAGGATGTCTTAAATGATTAGGTTTGGGATAGAGGGATTTAAAGCATATGTATAAATTCTGAGTGTGTCCAATGTACGTGTCACTTCAATTAAGATTTTGTTCTGGATTCTCTAAGAGACTCTGCCTGAAGCAGGAATTAAAGAATCATAGACTTGTAGCGTTTGGAAGGGATCTCCAAAGACCATCTCATCCCACCTCCTTGATAAAGCAGGGTCACCCAGAGGGGGTTGCCGAGGATCACATCCAGGCAAGTTTGGAATCTCTCCAGAGAAGTAAACTCCACAACCTCTCTGAGCAGCCTGTTCCAGGACTCCATCACCCTCACAGCAAAGAAGTTTTTTCCTTATGTTTAGGTGGAACATTACTTGTTTGTGGTTCTCCTCTCCATCTAAGAAATCATCTTTAGAGGGCTTACTAAGCTAAAACTTGGCATTAAAAAAATGCACTCTGTATGTTGGTTTAAAAGAGTGGGTATTGTGAGATAGGTGTCTCCTAACTGCTGGCAATGAACACATAAATCCAGTAGTTTAGGTATGAAAAGGATACAGTTTGTTGAATTAGTCTCATGACATTTTGAGCATGTGACTTATCTTGTTTTTCAGGCCAAGAAGTTGGAAAATCTGAAAGAGATAACAAATTCCCATCAAGGTTTTGCCTTGTCCAAGTGCTTCTTTCTTTTGGTCAACAAAGAACACTAACTTTGCTCCTTGATTTCTATCTCAGTAAGAGTGTCACTTTTATAACAATCTAAATGAGCGTAATCCTAAGCACATCTGTCAAAAATAGCAACTATTTAACCAAGTGTCATTATCAACCAAGACAGGGTTGGATGGGGCTTTGAGCAACCTGATCTAGTGGGAGGTGTCCCTGCCCATGGCAGGGGGCTTGGAACTAGATGATCTATTATGGTGACTTCCAACCAAACCGTTCTATGACCAAGGTAGGATAATAAACTTCCACATTTAGCAATACTCCAGCCCAGGCTTTTATTTCCCCTAGTATGGGGGCTGCTTTAGGTAGTGATTCATCTGACCTGATTTAGATATTTGTGTTAAGAAGTGAATTTCACTCTTATTTCATCAACAGTACTGAGCATGGTGACTTAGACCTTTTACATATGCCCAGAGTCTATTCTGACTGACTTATCTGCAAGTATCTGCATGTGCCTAAAAACTGGAACCACATTATCCCTATGTTTTCTCCTGAGAAACTAAATACACTATGGTCTACGTTGAAATATCTCAATTTATCAACATTTTCCTTGAAAATGGTCAGCATCTTGGAGAGCAAAAATGCACTAATAATTGTGACTTAGCCTAAGTAGGCAATATAACGTTGCACTGTGCCTTTTCTAGGATTTCACTGGTGGTTTTGTGCACAGCAGATCTAGATAGATTTAACTGGGTGAAGAGGAAACTCTGCTCCCAGGCTGTTTTTTATTTACTGATATCCATTAGACTGGTGCCATTTTTCAAGATAACAAATAAACATAGTGACCACTAAATTGTTGGATTAAAATGGAAACCAAAGAACCTTTGTGGATGTCATTCAGTAGATATCATCCTTGACAGAGCTTATAGATGAGATTTCATGATAAACAGCAGATCTAGATTCTAGTCACAGTTTTAGCAGCATTTTCCATCACGATAAATCATATACAGTGGGTGACCCTGTATATCTAATATGTCCACCTCTGTCAGGGCCTTCAGTACACTAATAAGCCTGAATTGCCCCAGCCAGCCTCACCTAGAACCTTCACCCTCTGCTCACTGCTCCAGGAACTCTGTTTAAGTTCAGTGAGAGCATAGTCCAGCCTGGCCTGTGGTTTTCCTCAGCTCCTGGCTTGCTCCATCCTCATGGTGAAGCCCTGCTTTACTTCCCTGATGACTTTTTCCATGATGGTCCCCTCAAGCTCTGAAGAGTCAAAAGAGACAAACAAGGCATAATTCATCTTGGTCTTAAATGGACCTCTGAAACACTTTAGACAAACAGAACTTTGCCATACATGATTATATTGGGCCCCTCACTCCAAGAAGGACATAGAGGTGCTGGAGCATATAGTGCCCCGATGCTCAACTGAGATTGTTTCCGAAGTAAAGAGCTGAGCATTGAGTAGAATCTAGGCAGGAGTCTAGCATGACTGTAGACAACAAAGAGCCGTAAATGTGCAGGATATGCCCCCAGAGAGGAAGGAGGACAGGTCAGAAAAGATTAAATGATTCCTCCAAAATGTGCTTCACATGGCTAATAAATGTCAACGTGCTATAGAGCATCATGAGACATGGAAAAGGAAATGGACAAGATACTAAATACTTGGAAAAACAACAAAAAATCCCCCTCACTGACCTGGAAGCCACCAAAGTGAGCTGTTTACAAAGTAGGTGAAAGAGAGATCTGTTGACATGCAATGGATACTGTGGCACGCTGCCTTTTACTTGCCACTTCCATGACAAATGCCTCCAGCCTTTGGACAGTTCCCGGCAAACACTCTGGTTGGAGGGGAAGGGAGAATGTGTGATGCTAAAAGCAAAAGACCAAACAATAGGAGGAAATACCTTTGAGATATCTCCTGGGGAGCTTGGCTATCTTCTTACCTAATAAAATTAATTTCCCTGGCCTACACATGCTCACTGAGACTGTTTTTCTCCTGGCACTTTTCCCACACTTGGGGACCAGGGTCTAAATGGTGCTGACACAAATGATTTCCCAAAGAACGCTCAAGCCTGCCTCCTGTCTTTACTCAAATAATAATTTCTTATTAAGGCAATGAGGATCCAAGTCTGAAATCCTTTCCAAAAGTAGGTGGTGCAGGAAGCTGCTGTCACTAATACACTCCAGCATCTGCAGGTACTTACAAACCAAGGAGCCCTACGGCTACAAGTCATGTCAGACAACACTGGTTCCCTTGCTTGAATGATTGGGTCTTCAGATACATCTGAGTCATCTAAGGCAACATTTTAGTAGGACCCAGAAAAAAGATTTGAACTCACAGTAGAGTCAAACATGACCTGCTCAGTAGGAGTAGTCATGTGATTTGTTAAGCTCGTAAGTCCATTGAGGACAGAGTCTTCCCTTTAATCAGACAGCCAGGATCTGTAATGAACTTACACTCAAATGATATTTTCATTCATTGGCCATTAGCCTTATGTGTCAGTTCAACCTTCAGTATATCAAATAAACACAGTCTGAATGTATGTCACAAACCTTTCTTGAAACCATCTAATGAAGATCATCCCTTGCTTACGTTGAAGGAGTTTATAAACAATAGGACCTGGGTTCTTTTTCTGATGCCACCTTGAAATTACGAGCCATAGACTGACATCCACAAGATACTCTTGGAAAGGTCAAAACCTGTTACAGGAGATTAACAAAATATGACTTAAATCCAGCTTTGAAAACCCGTTGAAATGTTGCCTAACTCTGTCCATTTAAGTTGGCAAAGACATGAGCAAGCATACATGCATCATAAAGATTGAGACATATAGAAAGGTTTATTCTTTAGCAATGTCTTGACTGGGTAAAGTTTCCAGTTTTGCTTCTCTCTCTGTATTTGTTATTTTCCCCAGAAAGTAGTGGTTTATATTTGGAAGTCCATTAGATTTTGTAAGAATTTCATTGGCTTATTGGTGGATATGTGCAGTTAACAGATAGCTTAAATCATTGGGTCATCATGCCCATGATGATCATGGAAAGATTCAAAGAGGAATATGAAGTACTAACATCTTTCTCAGTTTCATAGATTGCATTGAAGAAAGTCAGCTCCTCCAGGACATGGGAATGAGAAATGACTGTAGTGACTGGGTACAAGGTTGGGATGACTTCTAGGATCAACTGACTTTGAAGCAGATAACTACAAATGAGCTGGACATCTTTAGTGTACTTCATTGTCATAGAATCACCTCCAGGGATGGAGTACAAAGTATCACATGGACTCTGTTCTGGATGGGTTCAAGGTCAGGTTGGATGGGTCTTTGAGCAACCTGATCTAGTGGAAGGTGTCCGTGCCCCCATGGCAGAGGGGGTAGGACCAGATGATCTTTGATGTCCCTTCCAACTCAAACCGTTCTATGATTCTATGACTCTGTTTGGATAAAATAAATGGATCCTCAAACTCTCTACCTATTAATTATTTCTCTATTGAATAACATGCCTGTTTCAAAGGTATCTACATTGTATGTTGAATATAAATATCATCTGGTGTACCTTGATCGTGGGTTCAGAGTATCTGAACTTGGAATTTGAGGCATATGGACTGTGTAACACAAGCTGTTTGCAGGATGTGAAGTAATTCATTCTAAGCAGAAGTGACTGGTGAACCATGGCCAATTTTTGAAGAGAAATCTGCCTTGTTTGGGTTTATACAGGGAAGAAGAGCATTTGGGAATAAATGTGAAAAGACATATGAGGTTTAGGAGCTACGTATAAATGATATCTCCACCCCACCTCTGCATGTTCTCACACTCAAACAGTAAAGTCATTAATACGAGTATACAGAGTAACAAATAGAGTAGTTATCATTAGGTTAATTACTCCTTCTGCCTTATCCTCTGATGTGCAGGAAGGGGCAGGAGCTCCCTGATCTCTCAGTCAAAGTGTCAATGCACCAAGGGGATAACTGCGAGGCAGCTGTTTGCACCAGCTGAACATCTGCCTCAGAGAAACACATCTAGGAATCCTTGAGGTCCATCTCACACAGGCGCCCATCCAACATGCTTAGCTGAGTAGTCTAAGCATCATTTTTATGACTGTACAGTCTGTCAGGAAAACCTGATGGCAGAAGAACTTGCAGGGCTGATAAGGGGCTTTCAGTAGAGGAGTTAATGAAGCCTTAGGGACATAATGTGTGGGCTCTCTGATGGCTAATGATGGCTGAGCTCACTCAAGCCTTTCTTCAAATGGCAGAAGATACCCTAAGTGCTACCTCCATGGTTTTCCTTTATTCTGGGATTATTCAAGATATATGCTCACACTCCTCATCCATCATTCTCACTCACAAAGGAGAGGTGTGATCCTCTTGCTCTGGGAAATATCTAACATTTGGAAGCAATACTTATGTGTGCCGCTGATAACTGCAGAAAAAGGGAAAAAAACCTAACCAAATAAAAAAAACCCCACAAGTTCCACCTTGTACTCACCTCAGTTCTTCTGAACTTTCTTAATGTTAAACACACTTTATGGGCTCTGAATTTATCAATGACTTATTTATTAAAACAGCATGTTGTCCTTCCTTTCCATAAGCCCATCTGCTTTTAGTAGCCAAGGATGTAAGCATGGCTGTATGGGTTCAACCCACAGGCCCATACAGACCAGTATTTTCTTTCTATAAATGGCCAATATCATTTCAAAATGCAAGTGCCTCAGAAAGAGTGTAAGGGTAGACAAAGCACATAGTGATAATTCTCCAAATATTCTCCCAACCTCCAAGAATTTACAGCTCAAGTGCTTCCTGAAATACAAGGGCGGTCTTAGTAACTCCCCATGGATGCTACTTCTATGAACTCATTTCAACATTGAGCCCATCTCAACTCTAAGTACCCAAAACATCCCATGGTGAGGAGTTGACATCTTAATTATAAATTCCCTGCTCTCTGTAGAGCTTATCTGTAGGTGTTCTTCCTCTCTATTAGCATAGTTAACCAATAACTTTAATTCCTCGGGGATTTTGATGTTATTAGAAGACTTCAGAGTCTGCTTGCAGGATTTGAAATCCTAATTACAGGAAAAATCAGCAACCATGTGGATGTTATTCATGCCAGCAGATACAACCATCTTCGTTGAAGACATCCTTGTCTGAGGTGATCACTGACAAGAGAGATAGCATAGTCTAGGACCTGATATCTTCATCTCCTCCTAAAGAAGGGGAGGTGACTCTTCCTTCAAATGCCTTCTTCCATCCTTTAATCATGAAGGCAATCCAGGCTGATCGGCTCAGGTTAATACGTTTAAAACTCAAGTAAATCCCACCACAGATGTTTCCAGGCAGTGATGACTGAGACTTCCTTGCTGTCACATGGTGACACAAGACCCCACAAATAAACCAAAAGAGCAAATGGCAGAATGCTGTAGGAAAGTGGTCAAGTTTGACCAAAGTTTTAGAGTTCACACAAATAACATATTTCTCCTCCAAATCTGCCTTCTCTACTGGATAAAAGCAGGGAATCAGTATGAATATGTATCTGCATGGTATAAATTCAGCTGGCACTTGTAGACTTTCCACTCCTGCTATGAGACTCATCTGTCAGATCTCAACAGTCTTCGGGCTTCAACTATCGAACTGTTAGACAAGTAGGAAGGAACACACGGCTTTGAGCAAAAAGGGCAGATAAACAGGAGCTGAGGAGATTTACACATGCTAATTCTTGGATAAACATCCTCATCTGGACTCTACTCTATCAGTTACAAGCTGGAAACCCTGCCCTGCCTGTAGTTCAGGGCGAAGTTTCCCACTCATGCCAACTCCTCCTAAGAGCTGTCTCCACCATCCTCGTGTTTTTCCAGTGCAAGAATTAGCATTAACCTCATTTTATTTGAAGGAAAATGGGCCGTGGAATGTTTAACTCTAAAGTTTATCAGCAGTAGTGCTTTCTGAGCCCAAATTAGTGCTCTAAGACTGGGCTACATGAGTGGTCTTGAAATAGTGGTCCAGTTTAGTGTATTTATCAAAGATCATGCCTTTATGTTGCTCCATGGCCAGACTCAGGTGTCCATGTTCATGCCTGGCTATGAACTGTCAGTCATCCCAGCTGGGTCCATAGGGTGATAGAGCAAATATCAAGCTGCAACTTCCATACGCCTTACACCCTAAGTGTCTTAGTCTCTCCTGTCTTATGTCCCCACATGCTGCAGGCATCTCCCATCATGCTACAGGCTCTTGCACACTCTTAAATACTAGCAAGACCAGTGCTAAAGCCCTTTGATTTTAGTTCTTTGAAAGAACTCTTTGGCCCTTTGTTCTTTGATTTTAACTTTTCTTGCTGTCCTTTTGAAAAAACGAGAAACAAAAATACCTCTTCAATATGATGTCCTACATCCTCACGTAAGCAGTGGAATAGAGACGAAGGCTTAGAGCCAGTGCAGGACAAGCCTAGCAGCTTGCGTTGTTTCAGCTCAGATGGAGATCAGGCTGATTGTTTTCTCTGCATATGGACTTGGGAATTTAGCCTAAAACAGGTCTTTGGCTGTAGAAAGTTGTCTGTCCTTTTCAGACTTGCATTGACATATAACACTCATGAAAGATTCATGTGGAGAGTTCAGTCTGTTTGGGAAGGGAAAAGTTTGTGCAGCACGGGAAGTTCTTTGAAAGAGAGGCTCCATTTTGGATAAAAAATTAAGACCTTTTTATATCATAGTGACATCAGGCAGTATAAGGCACCACCACTTTGAGCAGCCCATAGATGCTCTTAATTTTTGTTTTCCACCTGTAACATCCAAGAAATGATGTTTTTATTTATTCAGACCAATTTAAATTTCCTAGAGTGTTTCCACTTTTTCTGACAATAAATAGTGGTTACATTTGCTTGGTTTTGTGATCACTGAAGGAATCTCAGGAAGTGTCCAGTTTCTTGGTACTTAACTGTGCTTTAAGGAGGCCAGCTGCAGGTTTCAATGTCCTCAGTCCTTTCCTGAGCATCCCAGGTGCCATACTGAAGATGAATATATGTTATAGGGTTCAAGAGAGACAAGGAACTACTGAAGAGAGTCCAGCAGAGACTACAAAGGTGCTGAGCACCTTCAGGACTGGAGCATCTCTGTGATGAAGGAAGGCTGAGAGCTGAACAGAATTAGTTCTGGTCTAGCTCAAACCAGGACAGTCGTTCTCCTGCAGCTATGCTTCCCCTACTTGCCTATGCCTTCCTGATCAAGGTCATGGGGAGCTGATGATGATAGTTGTATCTCAGGAAATACAGCCATGCTTTGCCTTTGCCTCCTTTCTTGGGAGCTGGGGAGTGTGGTTTCAATGGAATGGTAAATAGGCACACCAAGCAGCCTCCCATTTTGATCTGGATCCTGTGGCGAGGCTGGGGCAGGGCCAGGAACGTAGCAAAATCTTTCTCCAAGAGGAGAGGGACATGAAGGTGGGAGAGGAAGGGTATGTTCAAAAACACACACCGTTTTCTGCTCTCATCACTGGTGCTACACTTGAACATCCATAGCTCAGGGCCCTGCTCAAGCACGAAGCATGTGGTGCTTCTCCCCTTCTGGAGGCTGTAGAAGTCCCTCAGCTCAAGGGTGTAGGATTTATAAGGCTGCTTGATTGTGAACTGAGATTCATGGCAGGCCCAGGATGATGTTGGAGTAGATGTTGTTCCTCCCTCTGCACCGCAGCCTTGCCAGAGGTTAGCAGCAGATGGGGATATATAAAACACAGGCAGGAGGTCCAATTCATGGTGGTGTGGTGCTAGCCAGAGCCCAGAGGTGCTGACTCCCTCTCTGTGATGCACTGAAGAGCTGACCTAAAAAAATGCAGTGTTTTTCCTCCTTGGAGAGAGACTGATGCCTCCCAGAAGGATCCTGGCACTTCACAGAGAAGGTTTCAACACTTTCATTAAAAAGCCACTCATCTGGCACCCTCTTTCAGGTCTCTGAGAAGTACAGAGCATCCCAGGCACTGGGTGTTCATTCCAGATGATTGAGAAATGGATTCAAGCTGCCTAGGGAGGTTGCGGAGACTCCTCCTCTGGAGAAGCCAGAAGGGTTTGAGTAAACAAGGTGTCAGAAGACACCAGCTTTTTCCACCCATACCCACCCTTTGCTGGCAGCTCACAGACATGTCACCTCAGGGAATGGTGTCCAGATACATCCTCCTTGCCCAGGAATAACAAATACCTCTGAGTCCATCTCCTCTCAAGATTTACAGGGGCAATTCCTCATGTGAGTGTGTGTTTCCCTGCTTGACTCATTTCCTGTTTTGCCACTAAGGGAAGAGAGAGGCACCTGGTGACCAGCAAGTGCCAAAAGTTGCATCTTTGGGGCTTAGGGGAGGGTAAGAGGAGGATTCCTGGGTTCTCTTGATCACCAGACTTCTCTGCTTGCCAGGAAAAACACCACCTGATCTTCTGGCAAGTGAGGCAGATGCTCAGAGGTTTGCAGCTCTTTCCAACCTGCTGGTCCTAACCTCTGCAGTCTCTAGAAGCCTGATAACCAAGGCTCATGCTCCAGATTGTGTGATAGGATGACATCTGTCACACTGTGGGGTGGGGTGGCACCCTGGACTCCCCTCCCCAGCCCATACGGTGGTGGGAGGAGGTGATTGGGAAACCTGCCAACCAGAGGTGCATTATCCTCCCTAGCAATGGGTTGCCTGTTTGCCATCCCTCGAGCAATTACAGTTCACATCTCAGAGCAGAAGAGAGTAGCACCAAGATGTCAATACCCAAATCAAGGACCTCGGTGAGTGGCATATGATGGCAGACAACAGGATGAGTTTTATGCCCAGCGTGGGGGGCATCACGGAACTCCTGCTGCAGCAGGGACAGGTGGGAAGGAGGCAACTGTTTCTCCTTTCCTTCTGCAATGACAGGTGCTGCATTGTCCCTGATCCTTCACGGGCACACCAGAGGAGGAACAACCTCCAGAGAAAAGAGTGTCATGAAATACCTTCCTCTCTTTTTCCATCTGTTACAAAAATACCCCTCTGGCAGTGCTGGTGGAGTCAGCTTGGATACCCATATGAGGAGCCAGGGGAAAGGCAGAATTAGACAGGGTGGCTGTTATTAAAAGGCTGTCCCACCATGTGACTCCAAGCAAACATTCTCCAAGCCTCCCGAATAAAGAGAGGCTGTTAGTGCCAGCTAATTAGCAGCAAGCTAATGGGTCGGTTGCTGGAGCCCCTGGCTGCAAGTAAATTAAATAAGAACAAAGGAAATGAAATCTACTGAACAGAAAAGTTATTGGGGGTGGTAGCACAGGACAGTTCCAGGAATAAACTTAATAGGCTTAGTAGTATTTAGGTGTAACTAACAAGAGCAGAGGTTCACATGCTGCTTGCTAATTTATTCCATCCTCTTGACTGAAGGCGAAGAGAAGGGACAGAAAATGAAGAAATCCATGGAGTGGAAGAAAAACAAACATCAAAATGTCTTCAAAGGGAACATAAGCTACTCCAAGCAGCCTTTAGATGTTTACCCTCAAACAGGTCTTCAGGGAAAAGTGAAGCAAGGTTGAAAGAGAAGTAGGTTATCAACTTGGGCACAGTTTGAGGAATCAAAAGGTATGGAGCTAGGCTTCAAGTCTACTGTCCTTCCCTGCAAACCTTAGACAAGTCACCTCATCTAGTTTATGCCTTTGCCACCTTCTGCTCCTGTCCAGCCTCCTTGCAGAGTCCTCTTCCATGTGTTTCATCAGACAGTCCAACGATTGCAATCTCTCCCTTGGGAAAAGTTTTTTTGTAATCACATTTAGTTTAAAGTTGGTGTTTTCAGGTGGATTTCTTAACCCCTTCTTAGCACGTGTGTATTTCTACATGGCAATAAAAAGATATGTTCTTGTTCCTGACTTAACTGATTTTTTTTTTCTAATCATTGTTAATCCTTTTTATTCATAATTGATAAACAGTCTTCTCGAAACCTTTATAAAGCATTGTCACAGGACAGAAGTGAGACCAAGGCCAAGACTTTTTAATCAACTTAAGTTCCTGACGCCCCCTGGCCACCAGGACATCTTGGTGTTCAAATAGTCCTTAGGGTCTGGGTCTGACAGCTCCATGGGGGTTCCAGGTCTGAGGATGTGAGGTTAGATCCATGAATCCTACCTCCCTTTTAGCCCATGTGAAACCTGGAACTACAACCCTGGAGTATTTACTTTTTCCATGATTGTTGCCCTTGCTCAGGCCCAAAAAGAAAGGATTCTGCAGAGATTGAGTAGGTAGCAGCAGTGCACTACCTATGCTTGGAATCAGTAGGTCTTTCTTCCAGATTCTCTCATTTCAGTGATCACATATCAAACCAAAATATTCTTCAAAAATTTATTTAGCTGAATTTTAGCTGAACTTTCTCCAGCTCCAAAATCAGAGTGAATTCTCCTCTTGAATCTCAGAGGAGAAAAAGAAAGAATCATTTCTGTGGCAAGATGTCTTTGGAGTGAAATCCATCTTGGCCAACTGCAAGTTTTCAGCCCAATTTTCGCAGCTGAGTTAATGATAAACCACCAGGAAAAGGCAGAATTTACAATTTAGAGAGTAGGTTGCTTATAGTAGTAATGATGTTAATAATAGCAGTATTAATATAAAGGTAGATAGAAATTAATGAAGAATAGGAAGATATTTACTTACTTTGGTGTCAAGAGAACCTGTAATTAAGACCAGTGGCCTAATGAGTTCACAGCTATTGGCTCAGCTGTAGTACCTGTCCATGTGCATAGTCTTCAGATGTATGATGTGTTCTGGCTTAGCTAACCCTTAATGGGAAGGAGGTGAGCTTTGACCTTGCAGTTGGGGTTGGCAAAGTCCCCATCATTACACAACCATGTAACTGATGACAGTTTTCAGCCACATTATCTTGACTGGGTGCTTGAACTCCACTTCCTCATCGGGAAGCTCACTCCTGTAGGTATGCATGGTTACACTCTGTCATCCTGGTCTGAGAAAGTGGGGAACCGAAACCATTTTTGGTGACAAGAAGTCACTAAATCTGAAGGCTTTCAGTCTCGTTTCTCAGCTCAGTTGCCATACCAGACATGGGGCCTATGCTTACATGATCATTCCAGAGATCACCCTAGCCTCTTACTTTTCTGTTCTATGGGAAAACAATTAATTCCTTCTTGTACATCAGGTACAATGAAGTCTCAGTTGCAGGATCTTCACTGGTGGTACAAACCAAAAAATTAGAAGTTACCCACTGAGACTTTCCTGCAATGTCCATCCTTGGCACTGGTTAGAAGAGAAGTAATTCTTTGGCTTGTGGCAGTAACATGCAGTGTTTGCAAAAAGTAGACAGTTAGTAGATAGTAGGTTGCTGAGGCCACCTATAGTCTTATTTAAGTTTCACAGGCTTCATACTTAGTTCTTTTAATTTCTGTGCACTCCCTGCCATCTCCCCAGGTCCAAGCTGGGTTCACGTTGTATGTCAAGTCTAATCTGACCATCACACCATTTGCTGATTTCAACCTGCATGACAGGAAACCTCTTACACAGTGTGAATGTGTAAGAGTGTGTTCTGGAGGTGTTCAGGGCTAGGTTGGACGGGGCTTTGAGCAACCTGGGCTAGTGAAAGATGTCCCTGACTATGACAGCGGAATTGGAACTAGATGTTCTTTAATGTCCCTTCCAAACCAAACTATTCTCTGGTTTTATAATTCTATGAATCTCATGGAGCCTGTGAGTTCAGAGCTCAGTGAATCTGTTCTGTTTAGTAGTAACCTCCTTAGGAGTAGCCTATGAAGATGAAAAATATTTTTTCTCAACTTGTGATGTTCTACGTACATCCTGGTGACCCTGGTTCATAGTCCTCTTTTGCTCAGACTGGACAGAGGATAGGCTGGGCATGAAGCACAGCAGTCATGGATAGCTCTCCCAGGGCATCCTGAAGAGTGGAAGACTGGAAGGATTCACTTCTGGTACCTGTGAGTAAAATTGATTGGGTAGGGACAACATTGCAATGAGAAGGTGCCAAACTGGGGTGGGCTCTGCAGTTTGAAGACATCTTCCCCACAAGGTCTTGGGTAGATAAAGCAACACCCCATGTGATTATAAAAGTTTCAACATGCCCTGCTCATGTGTGGTAATTTCCTTCCTGATTTAAAACAACGAGTTTCTTTCTGTCCTGACCTGCTTGCCAAAAAGCGACAGCAGTGTGGGTGTCCAAGAAGACAAAATTACACAGCAGGTTACTCCAATTCATTGTAATACCTATTCTACATCACATTTTTCCTTCTCCACTGCTCCCAGATGACAAAGGCTCCCCCTCTGCAAGCTGCAAAGCAGCCCCTGTTCAGGAATGTCATTACTAGAGGGGCTTTAAAATAAAGCAGGGCACCAAAAAATGTGATGACTTGTCAAAAATGCAGGCTGCAAGGTGTTTAAGGCATGAATTTCCTCTTAATGAAGCCTCACTGAGGGAATATTGCATTCAGCCTAGAGTGCAAGCGATGATGTATCACAAATTTATGGCTGTCCCCTTGTGTTTCCCAGAGTGAGAAAGGGGGCATGAAAATAGCCACACAAGGAAGGGCTTGTAAAATCACCGCCATTCAAGCTGTTGCTTGGCCTCAAGCCATATCTGTCAGGGGTTTTCAGAGCACTTGGGTGCAGCGCAGCTCAGCAGGGCCACGGATTAGGTGCAAAAAACCTGTGTGGATTTTCCCTTTAGGTGGGCAGTCCATAGATGGTTTGAGTGGACAGGACACCGCAGAGGATTGAACATCATCATGGGGTGCATGGAAAAGGAGCATGAAAGAATTTGCTGAACCACACTGTCTGTCAGAATGTTGCCTCCTCCAATCCCGGTAGTCACATTCATCTCTTCTACCTCAAAACAAGTGGCCTGGTTTTCCCATTGGAAACAGAGCAAAGGTAATGGCTGCAGTAAAGGGGGAATGTGAAGTCTTCTCCTCTCTGCAGATGGGCAACTTGATGGTCTGTGTGAGCAGGAAGAGAAAATCAGTCACCATCTGGGGCAGGTGCATGCATATATCCAGCATCCTGCAAGGTTCATCACCCGAGTGGCCCTGACTTGAGAGGAAGAGAGACTCCTTTCTACCTTGTTCGTTTTAGCATCCCTCCATCAAGGACACCATCCACCATCCCTGGCCAGGTAAGGGAAAAACCAAAATTCAGGTGTGAAGTTAACATTAGTTGGTACAAAATTTCCTCAATCATCAGACACAAGGTGGGTATTTCTGTTGCTTGAGTGAGCAGGAATTAATCCATACGTGGCCATGTCAACCTAGAGAGACAAATCCTGGCAGTTCTCAAGTTTAGATCAGATGTAACTGAGGTGCCTGAAGAAGAGCAACTAAGCCGTCTAGAGCACAAGTCTTATAAGGAGCAGCTGAGGGACCTAAGGTTGCTGAGCCTGGAGAATAGGAGGCTCAGAAGAGACCTTCTCGCTCTCAACAGCTCCCTGAAAGGAGGTTGGAGCAAGATGGGGTCGGGCTCTTCTCCCAAGAAACAAGTGACAGGACAAGAGGAAATGGCCTCAAGTTGTGCCTGGGGAGTAAACCTTGGAATAAGCCTTGAGAGCAAGAGAAGAAACGGGATGGAACAGGAAAAGGTCAATTTTTGCAAGGCTCAGAAAGCTGGTGCCCTGCCCACAGCCTCACCAGTGACTTCCCAAATTGTGTGAGGTCAGAGCTGGGACTAGCACTGATAAGGATGTGAGTGAACTTGTTTGGAGCAGGTGGAGCACAGAGATTGCTTTTCTTTGGGTTGCATTTTCTAACTGGCTGTGTTTCACCACTGACGTCCCTCAGGAAGTGGAGTGTACACATTGGACGCTGTTCAGCACCATTTGGCGTCGACAAAGTTGCAATAGGGAAAACTTTGGCCTCGTAATGCTAACAGTGGCTCTGCAGCCTGTTTCTTTGACTACTAAATAACCTTTCTTTCCATGTCCTTCTTCTTTAAGGGGCCAAAGCTGTCTTGTGGTGCCTGGAAGTATGAGACCATCATGGGAGATACGGAAAGGAGCACTGGATCTCTATTTTACCTCGAGGCACGCCGAGATACAAAGAGGTGAGGCAGGTCACACAGCAGGTCATGGGGATTAGAATTCATGTCTCTTGAATCCCAGCCCAAAATTTAATTTGGAGTCAAATTTGACTTGACAGTATCCTTTTAAGCCTGGAATTTTACGGGCTAGAAAAGTAAAATGATCAGTTCTGACTTGAGCACCTCACAGAGTTTAACAAATGAAAAAAAGGAAGTAGAAGCAAAAAAGAAAAAAAAAAAAGAAAAAAAGATAATAGCATAAATATATTCAGTTAATGGATTGATCTCAATCCAAAGAGAGAAAAAGGGTGGAAAAAATCCCCAAACCCACTGAACATTTTCAGTCAGAAGTCAGACTTTTATCTCACCTGATTCCCAATCATTTGAGATCTTTCGCAGGTAATTTGAAGCAGCTGACATTTTCCCTACATGAAAGAATAAACATTTAATTTGCACTGCCGATTTGGGAGGAAGAATTCTAATCCTATTTGCTCAGCCCCAGCAGAAGCAGAGGCGAATGCAAGATCTTCTGTAATTACTGCCTCGCTGCTACATGCGGCGCAAGTAATTCAATTAAGAATCCCAGTGGGGAGGATCAGGCAAAAACAATACAAACCCAATATTTAGCAAATGGGTTTTAAGTCCCATCCATTCTTCTGGGTCAGTGGTTCCATGGTGGCAAAGGCCAACAACATCAGAAGGTAGGTTCCCAGAGGTGTCTGGGATTGCTGGCTTCCATAAAGACAAGCTGGTGGTCCCACCTAGATGGATGTCTGTCATGTCCAAATCACCACTGTTCTTTTGGAGCTACTGGTCACCTCTTTGGCAGCTTCTATGGAAAAGTCAAGGGTTAAATGCATTTCTTAGGAAAGCAAAATCTTTCTTATCTGAAGGTAGCTAATCTGGAAAAGCCCAAGAGACAACTTTTAGGCCAAATCTACAAAATTTGTGATTATGTGTCCTTGTTATTAGATTATATGTCCTTCTTCTGTCTTTCTAATTGACCTTCTTGGGTAATTTTTATCATTGTTTTTGTTTCTAACATGGTTTTGGAATCAGCTGGCTATGGACTGTAGCAAAAATGACCAGAGATTTGAAAAAAGGGCATGACCAAAGACAGAAGGAAATAATTATTTATTTTGGAAGTAAAAACATGGAGGGAAAATCAAAGAGCTATCTTAAACACATAAGAGACTTCTGCAAAGGCCATGTATGCTAGGTGGCAAAAGCAGAAGGCTACTTCTTCCAGAGAAATAATGAAATAACTGGGACAAGATTTCTTTGTGCTACTGTAGACAGTCACAGAAGCAGTGGAGTCAAGGATGGAGCATGTTGTTCTGACGCAGACATTTAGAATGGGTCCAGTAGAACCTGTTTACCTCGATTGACTACAAAGGGAGCCCAGGGTGGACAAGTTCATCCACGGATGTTTAAACAACACAAGTTTATAAAGAGAACACATGAATATTTTCTTTGGGAGAACTTTCTAGTGACATCTGTAATACAGTGGAAGGACATGACACTTTGGAGAAGTCTTGGAGACTTTGATATTAGCGATTTAAATATGAGTTGCATAAATATTTGCCAGGGTAAAATTTCTACAGTTGGTGCTGCCCTTAGGTGAGGTACGGATTATGATCTTTGAGACCTCTTTCAGGTGGTTTTCTGAACCATCTTCCTGCAAGTGAGGATATGGACTCTGCCAAAGAGAAAGATTCAGAGGTACTCCTCCAAGGTTGGCAGGAATTACAGAGCCATGAGCAGAAATGTTGTTTAGCATCTAAGAGCAGAGACCAAGGCTTACTGCCACAGTCCTCTTGTGGGATCTTAGACGAGTCATGAGGGACCTGATCCAGTTGCTCACAGCGGGGCCATTTGAGAGGTCTCCAGGTAGCCCGGCTGGTAACCAACTGCTGAAAGTTTCTCACTGGCCCTGTGTCAGGTCTGTGTCTTGCTCTCCCTGGACTGCTGGTTTAAGAAAAAGTTATCTTGCCCTATTGGCTGAGTTGGCAGACACGCAGAAAACAGACAAACTCAAATATTCCCTCACTATCCAAAATGGGATATTTCTTCTACAATGCACAATTTCTGTCCGGTTCAACAGAAGCATGGAAAATCAAACAGGATCTGTGTTTCAGAGACATGTGTCTGACCTCCATTGCTTTTTCATCACCTGAAATTTTTCATCTGCCGGACATCCTTATGATGTCACTGTCTCCATAGCAGCAAACTGACCTCACTGTGGTGAGGTGGCTGAAGTCATCTTTGGGATTTGCAGGTGATAGCTTTGAAAAATCGATCTAACAGAAGAGAGGAGTGAAATCAGATGATACTTATGTGCATTGTGATTCATAAATCATGTAAATTAAACTCCCAACAGAATAGGCATCTTGGGCATCATGTAAAACTAATTTTTCCTAGGATGAGTACGCAATATAAAAAAAATGTGGAAGGAGAGAACTAAAATCAGCATATCTTTTTTCCAGATAGGATGCTGAACCACATCACAGCTTCTAGAGCAGAGGCAAGAGCTGGATAAGGGCTTTTAGAAACCCAGCTTGGTGAAATAGTATCTTTCCTTCTACCCTTAAGTATCCAGTAAAGACCATAACTCCAAAACACAATGGCCCAGGCGAAATGTAAACCTTTTTGTATTAATTTCATTGTGGTTCCTTCTTTTCATTCTAGTGTTCCTTGATTATCTTTTGGGTTGCTGAAGGGATTTCCAAGTATGTCTTTGCCTCGTGTCTGGTTCCATGATCACAAGAATCTCAGTTTTGCCTAAATATCACCAATGATGTTGGAGTTGCAACAGAGATTAAATCTGGTATGGATGCTGTGTTTGATCTTTGCTCCCTAGCTTCTGATATTTCTTACTCCTCTAGTCATCTCTGCGCTGGTTTGGTGATCTTCCCAAGGCAGTGACACCCAGTAGATGGACGTACAGAGACAGAAAGTGTCACATCCTCCAGGTACCAGCATCTGCATCAACCACACATCAGTAGAGATTGGTTCCATCCATGCTGCAGGCTGCATCTGCCTTTTCACTCCTCAGTCTTCTATATGCTCAGGTCTGCTCCTGAGAAGGCAGCCTGACACTGACCCTGTGACTACTCCAGAAAAGAAAGGTTTAGTCTCACCTAGATCTGTGCAAAATTTTTATTTTACTGTTTTGTTACATTCAGGGGAGTGGGAGCGGTGGGTTTTTTTCAAGTACAAAACAAAGCTCATAGAAGTGATGGAGTGTGGGGCAAAGGAAGAGTGGGATACTGTTTAGAATTGACTTAAAAATGAGATTTTTTTTTTTTTCTAAGCACTAACCTAAAAATAATTAGGCTGGAAATGAAGGAAGTTATTTTATTCCATACTTAAGCCAGCTGGGGGGGTTTTGCTTTTTTTTTTTCTCAAGAAGGCCATTTTACAAGGGCTTGTAGTGATAGGATGAGGGGTGAGGGGTTCAAACTGGAAGAGGAGAGATTTAGATTAGAAATTAGGAGGAAGTTTTTCACTATGAGGGGGGTAAGACACTGCCACAGGTTGCTCTGGGAAGCTGTGGATGCTCCGTCTCTGGACGTGCTTAAGATCAGGCTGGATGGGGCTTTGAGCAATCTGGTCTAGTGGGAGGTGTCCCTGCCGATGGCAGAGGGTTGGAACTACATGATCTTTGAGATTCCTTCCAACCCAAACCATCCTAGGATTCTATAATTCCATGATTCTACAAATCTATGATTCTGTTATTTGTTTTAATTGTTGTCTGAGATAATCTTTCCTGAAGAACATGATGGAGCACCTACAGATACTCAGATGCGTAACAGGGAATACAAGATATCTTTATTTTTCCTGTATTCACCACAAGCCCTTTTCAAAGTCTGGAAATGTTAATAGAGCACTAAAGTATGTAAATGTATGATTCAACCCATTTGATTTTGTCAGTGCCATTTAGCTTGCAAATTTAGACAGCTAGATGTAGGTCCCTCTGTGTTGCTACATTCCCTGCATAGTTGTTGAAGAGTCAGTCAAAAGTCAATGCAGACCAAATGTAGGTGTGTAGGGTGACAGGTATGGTGACCTGAACCATTATCTGGGTTACACTGGCTGTACTGATTAGAAGTTTAATTCAGTTGTCTAAATAGAGGTGCCTAGTGTGAGAAAAAACTGTCAATATATTGACATGGAGCTGACAGATCTTACAAAGGACTCATGATCATGTGGATCAGCAGCTGGAAGCCAGGACATCTCGAATGCAATTGAAATACACACATGGGCAACTCTAGTTCACATGGAGACACTGACATCTGCGGTCTTCATACAGTAAAAGGGAAGATTCAGCTGCCTCAATAAGCATCTAGTACCATTTGGTAAGCCACGGAGCATCAACATGACCTCCAGCTACTGCTCCAGAGGTCTGGGTTCCCTGTAAGCCTTGTGCCACATCTGCCAGACTCATATCACATTCTGATGTTTTTTGGCACCTCCAGTGATCTTTGCCCATGGATAGGCAGCTGATTCATGCCCATTTTAGACTTCTAACAGAAAGCAGATGATTCCCATTGTCAGGTCCTTGCTCAAGTCACACAAGAAGGCATCAAAAGAAGCAAGGAACTGAATTTCAGCTCCTTAGTTTTAGAGTCTTGGCCCTAACTACTGCTTTATCCTGCTTGTAGCGCTGCTGGGCCACATCTGACCATGTACGCCAGGCCTGCCCGCTCCCCTCAAAGCCCAGGGCTTTTACATCCCATGCAGGGCACTTTGAACTAATTCCAGTCACTTCAGAAAGAGACAGAGCTTCCTGTTTCTACAACCCAGCCGACTCCTTAATCCTTTTATCCAGCTACTATTGTGCCAACTCCTCCTTGTGTTCCTATTTGACCTCATCTCTATTCTTTCATCCACAGGCTTCGTTCCCACCCCCTGCACAAGGCATGTACTTTAGCACTCAGTGAAATGGAGCTATGTGCTTTATAGGGAAAGAAACTCATGAGCAAATGTGCATGAAAATGCACACACGTGCATCTCAGGTCAATCTCTGCCTGTTGCTTCACCTCTTCCATTCCCCAACCGACTGTGACACTGAACAAGTCACTTAACCTCTCGCTGTCTGAGTTTACCCAGCCGTAAAATGGGGATAAAAATATTTCACCTACCTCAGACAGGACATGTGGTTTAATTCCTTCATGTTTTCAAAGTGCTTTGAGTTCCTGAGCTGGGCAGGAATTGGCTTAGATTTTCTCAGGTGACTAAGGTTTGCGGTGCCCAATTTGACATACATTAAAATGGTCCTGCTTGTGCTTGCTTGGTTGCTTCAACACCAGGACTTGCCAAGGAACCTTAAGCAAATTTTTTGCTTGTGCTTTTTCTTGGAATAGGGGAAAGGATTTTTGCCACATGGAGCTCAAAAAATACAAACCATTGTGTATTAGGCATTTGTTGAAGTTCAAGCCAACTGATGTGCTCGCAGAGTGTGGGTTCGTGAGATCCCAGGTTCAGAGGGAAGCCATTTGCTTGCACCAAGACAAAATCCATTTGCCAAGAGCTTTTTTTTTTTAGTGAGGCAAGCCTTTTTTTAGACAAATCATTGCTAAGAACTGCAAAAATCATTGTTTCCATTTCAGACATGTTAGGAGGGACCTGGTTGCTGAGATTTTGCCCTGTGCTGCTGTTGTCCAACCACAGGCAGGTGCTGTAGTTTATCAGGAGACATAACAAGACCCAATAGCACAGAGCTATATTCAGGTTCAACTGAATTATTTAGATTATTTAGAGTCTGGGGTATTAACAACTAAAACAATTTTCCTGGGGGCAGCGGCTTTTGCATCATCCAGTGCTCTTCCAAAAGTGATAACCCAGCCCAGACAGAAGTTTTGAGAGGCATTGCACAGATGTGGAGGGAAAATTTCTGATCTGAAATCTCTTACTGCCTTATTAGCGAGTGCAACGGCTGCTGCTCTGTAACAGCTCCCCTTCCACTTCCCACTTCCTTTCCAGGCTGAAAGGTTAGTGATTACATGAGTAAATATGGCATTTTTATTACAGTTATTCCTAATAAGATGTGTAACAAGCATCCAAACTAGATGGCATCTGAGAGGCACCAGGAAAAGGGAACCATCCTCTTCCGGACACAAAATAAGGTGATTCTTCATCATTTACCAAATATATTAGACAAGAGCTGGCTGAAATCCTTGTTTTTCATCTGTCCTTTCCATTTTTCCTCAATAGCTGCGTGGATTTTGGAGACTATGCAGATACATCTCTTTTTTTTTTTTTTCTTTTTTTCCCCTTTCACTTTTCTTTAACATGTGTGCTTGCTTCATAACTTTTCTCGCCTTTTCCCTTCACCCAGCCCCCGCCACTTCTGCCATTCACTTTCGTGTTAGTGTGCCCTAACAGCAAATTAGTTACCCCGTGCCAAAGGCAACATACATCAACCCGTGACGGCTCCTTCTGCTTCCACCCGTGACCTTTAGAAACAAAATAGCCAAACACAAACAAGAAGAGATAAGGGCTCATTTTGAACACGGCAATTTTTATTTGCTTCAGGTGTGATTTATAAAGCTGTCACTGAGTTCTGCTGGCAGCTGCGGATGCAGTAGGAAAAGTTGTTTCTGTATCCCGCTCTGTGATGGGAAGGGATTTAACTCTTTGGCTGCACCAGGAGGTGTGCGAGTGGCGATTCTTTGGGCCTCTTTCTTGAAGGGGCATGAAAGGAGGCTTCAACTCCAGAAGCTGAGAGCTAGGGAGGTCCTAGAGTAGATCAGATCCTGGGGTGGGGGTTATAACTCATGCTGACTCCTCAGAGTTCTGCTCTTCTTCCTTTACAGCTGCGTTAGAAAGCAGATGACAACATGGGATTTAAGCACTCAGCTCTATCTGACTGAGATTTAGGAAAAAAAATAGGTTTTTTTCTGTCTCTGCCAGAGGCTTGCAGAATTAGCTTGGACAATACACATCACTTCTCTGTTCCACAGTTTCTCCATCACTATTGTGAAAATAAGACTCAGTTTTCCCATATAAACCTCTTGGGGATTCTACCTTTCCCTCCTACAGAGCTAATGGAAACAGCAAGATAGAGAAGGGAAGGGAAGGNAGAAGAGAAGAGAAGAGAAGAGAAGAGAAGAGAAGAGAAGAGAAGAGAAGAGAAGAGAAGAGAAGAGAAGAGAAGAGAAGAGAAGAGAAGAGAAGAGAAGAGAAGAGAAGAGAAGAGAAGAGAAGAGAAGAGAAGAGAAGAGAAGAGAAGAGAAGAGAAGAGAAGAGAAGAGAAGAGAAGAGAAGAGAAGAGAAGAGAAGAGAAGAGAAGAGAAGAGAAGAGAAGAGAAGAGAAGAGAAGAGAAGAGAAGAGAAGAGAAGAGAAGAGAAGAGAAGAGAAGAGAAGAGAAGAGAAGAGAAGAGAAGAGAAGAGAAGAGAAGAGAAGAGAAGAGAAGAGAAAATCAACAGGTCCCAAGGAAATTGGTTCATAACACCAGTCCAAGGGATGGCTCCTCTGTCTCTTTGCATAATTTACTCATTTATGCTGGAGGTAGCCATACTCTAGCTTGATTTCTGTCTGGCCCTACCTACAAGTACAAGCTATATCATGTTCCCTGTAGTGTCCATGCTTTCCTGCCATGTAGAATGAGGCAGGGGTAACAAGGGACCAGGAAACTGGTTGTGTTCCACTGCCTCCTTTGCCTGTATGCAAGCCCTCAGAAGCAGCATGATTGTTGCTGCCATGGTTGGACCAACTAGAGAGTGTGAGCATGACTCTCCAGAGATGTCTCTCTGCAGGTGTAGAAAGGATTAGATACTTGGGCTTTTCTGCCAGCTCTGTCCAAGCTCCATTTTAAAACTCTCCTTTCCCATGTCAGGACCTGCCTGGTCCCCTCCCCTCATCCCAGCAAGTGAAATCTCGGTGCTGCCCGTGCTGCTGAGAAGCTGTAAACCATTGGACCAGACAAACACATCCACCTTCTAGGCAGAGTACATCACTCAGGGGATCCATCAAGCAGCCCAGCTATCCCGGACCCCCAGACCTCACAATACAACATAGCTTCTCCCTTCCCCGTAAAAATCTGCATAGAATATTGCCACAAGTTCCTCTTAGCTTTTTTCCCCGAGCATTTTCTCAAGTCCACACACTTCTCCTAATCTCATCCATCCTTGTGAGTGATGCCAAAGGGGCTGAGCCCTGTGACACTATCCCAGAGTGCAGGCTTATTACTTCTCACTCCCCCACCCCTTTCTTTATGTTCATTTGAAGGCTGAGGAGGGGCTGTAGGTAGAACGTGGCCTTTAGGTTGTTTTTGCAGACATTATTACACTGTCAAGGCGAGGTGTAAGGCAAGGCTGTTGAAGACAGGGATTTGACAAGTGCATTTATTTTAGCAGGCAACACAATTCAGTCCATTTAAAAACAAGACAGGTTTGTAAATGCTTCTGGGAATCAGCCCTCCAAATACTGGTGTCCATAGGCCCTCTAACGTGTAATTAAGGCAGGAGTTGATTGACTGAAGAAAAACAGAACGTCAGCAATGAAGGCAATTATAGAAAACAGCAACTCCTTTGCATTACTGCTCTGTTTTGTGTTTGAGCTTGGAAACTTCCTCAAGAAAGAGAGATCCTATTGACCAAACCGTTCTGAAGCCAACTGCAGAACCCCTCGCTGGATTTAGCACGGCCATGATCTAAGCCCCAAAATAAAGTCAATGCCAAGGAAGGCTCTGATGGCACTGTTTTTCAAAGGTTTCCCTTGGATGACTCTCCTCTAGATCACAGTGGCAGACCATAAATTGGAGCACCCCTAAGATGGGTCTGAACTAGGATAGTCCAAATCTGATAATTGCATGAGAGTCATCCTGCGCAGCCTCACCTCAATGATCTCCAGAGGTCCCTTCCAACCCCTAACATTCCAACCCCTAACCTATATCAGCTACTCAGTTCAAAAGCAGTCACATTTGCATTGTATGTCTTTACACCACGCTTCATCTTCCCTCACTCTTCAAAATGCTACCCTTCACACTCGGTAAGCACGTTTACAAAAATGGACATGGGCTACTGTTGCCCTCACAGAGAAGTGTTCTTCTCCACAGGTGGCATGATTTCTTTCTGTAACCTCAGAGACTGGTCATTCTTTAGTACATAACATCTTGTGCCATCCTCTCACCCATCATTTGACCCATGTGGTGCTCTCCTAACTCAAAGAATATAGTAGCTGGGTCTACACACCGTGTAGGGAATAGATCTTCCAGCTTATACAAAGCTCCCAGAGAAAGCATTTCCTTTAGAGATCTGGAGTGCATACACCCAACCCCAGCTGCAGTCTGTAGCTGGCTTGTTTCAAAACTTCCTTGAAAAATAAATAAGAGATTCTCTCCAAATTCATTAAGGGACAAGAACCCCAAATGTGTTTATTGACAGTGGCTTTTTTCCCTTCCAGATAGGGTTGGAAGGTACTTCTGTCTCTGGAACCTTACCAGCATCTGAGACATCATTAGAAACACAGCTGGGCAACTCCAAATATCATTTCTTGAAGCTCTCTCTTTCGTTTTCTGTTTTCTTCCCCCTCTTTCTCCTTCTGGAAATCACTACACAGACCATATTGTTTTCCACACTTTGGGGCAGGCACATTAAATGAAAAGCACGTGGTTATGCGTTTGGAGAAGGGAGACAATCACAGCGGTTGTCAATGGTCTTGTGTACTGAACTTCTTAAAATGCTGGGAAGGAAATCGTTACCATTACCCTTAATTTATAGAGGGTGAAATGGAGGCCCAGAGTGCAAAATGAGTCACTGAAGACCTTTCAGCAGGTTCATGGCAGAGACTGACATCTCCTGAGAGCTATCCAATAGTCACAAGACCTCACATGACTTGTTTTGCAGAGTTTATGGAAATTATCTTTTTTGAGCCTGGGGGGAAAAAAAGGCCCTTATAAATCTTCCTGTGACCTCAGGAGATCTTTCTTCCCACCATTTCTCTCCTAATTGCTACCATGACGTCCTGTAGCTCTTCATAAAGAGGGGACTTGCAGAAGCAGCTGTACCATCCTTCACCAAAAAGAGCTTCTGGGAAAAGCTTCAGGGCTCCACTAGTCTGCAAGGCATGATGAATGCCATGTGAGGTTGCTGGCAGATTTCAGAAGCAGATGCACACATGCTGACAGGAATTTCTGTTTTCCACTTCAATTAAGGGGCAGAGGGAAAAAAAAGTAACCACAAGGAGCTGTTAAACCAAATTGCTAACAACCTTCAGCCCATCAGGGTTACTGACAGCTTCCGCAAACCGTTTGCAGAAAGAGATTCTGGTAGAAAAATAAAGCTTTAGGGCCAGGCCTGGCAAAATCTCAGTCCCCTCTGAGAGGTGCTAAATGTCCTCAGATCCCCATGGAGACACTTGCTAATGTTGTGAGGTTATTACAGGATAAATGAGGGCACAGCCTGGGCAACATGCCTAACTGGGGAAAAAATAATACTTTTGACACCGTGTGTGGCTCTGACCAGAGGAGCTGACCCCCTGAGATCCAGCTCCAAAGCCAGGATGGCTGGTTACACTCCCAGTGAGCATAGCCCTGAAGAATGCTTGAGTTTTAGCTCCTATGGCCAATGGCCCTTCTGGTGTTTAGGTGCCTAAATCCACCACTGAGACACCATTAATACCCTCAGAGCTCCTTCTCAGCTTCTCATATTGTGGGCTGTTGCATTTTGTTCGACTACTTAAATCCAGTCCTGTCCCCAAACTGAGCGCTGCTCAGAGGGCTGGTTGCAACTGAAGTAGCGTGGCACTCACAGCATCACAGAATCCCAGCATGGTGGGCTTGGAAGGGACCTCTGGAGATCAACTCGTCCAACCCCCCTGCTTCAGCAGGGTCACCCAGAGCAGGGTGCCCAGGATTGTGTCCAGGTGGCTTTGGAATCTCTGCAGAGGAGGAGACTCCACAACCTCTCTGGGCAGCCTGGGCCAGGCTCCCACACCCTCACACCAAATAAGTTTCTCCTTCTGTTCAGATGGAACCTCCTGGGTTCCAGTTTGTACCTGTTGCCCCTTGTCCTGTTGCTGGGCACCACTGAAAACATATTCAAGGCACCACTCAAAATATTCATGCTTTTCTCAGTCGTATAGTCCATTTCTTTCAAGACAAAATAATGCATAAACTAAAGCCTGTCCAGCTCCTAGAAGGAGCTATGACTGATGTAATCACCCAGTGTCAAGAGAAAAACAGTGGTAAAATCATGAATTCATCCCAACAGAGTGGATGCCAACCAGTGGCCTCTACGTTTTCATACTACATAATACCTACAATGAAGTAGAAATTTAAAGATCGCTCCAATAATCCCACATTTCTTGAAATGAGGGTTTAAATCTTCTTCTCCAACAGACATCTGGTTACATCATGAAACAGTGCCTAACTTCTAGGTGCTGTAATATCAATGAAGATTTGACCCCAGGGAGCACAGACTGGAGCAAGAAGTTCTGGAAAAACACAGGATATAAATGAACCATCTTTCTGCCTAGTACATGTGCTCCAGGGCAACAGTTCTGCTACTTGAGGTGTAATTTGGTGAGGCAGATGCTGCCTGGTGTGTCTTTCACTATGATACTCAATAAGATCCCCTGCACACACACAGGACACCCATCACCTTACCACCAAAATATCTGAGGTCTCTCAGAGAACACATTCTGTTCCCTGGAGCCCGATCTTTAAGATATCTCTGTCATCTGAAAGACTTTTTAGAGATGTAAAGACCCATCCCACTGGAAACATACGTTGGAATAGGACAGCACACAACAACTGTCTGCACTGCAGACACACACACAATGCACAGACACACACCCTGCACCTCTGCTAGCTCTGCAGAGTTACCAGGGAAAGAGATAAACCCTACTCCACATTATTTCTCCTTGAGGATACAGGCCTCAAGAAGAGAAAAACTTTGCCAACCAACTTGTACTTCCTGCATTCTGGCTCTTGACACCCTAACGCCTTTGTCCTGGGGAGACATAGAGACAAGTCAGACCATTAACCTTCATCTTTATATATAATATAACATCTTTAATATAAGGGTGGTTGATCCCTGGAACAAGTTGCCCAGGGAAGTGGTGGAGGCCCCATCCCTGGAGACATTAAGGGTTGGCTTGGTGGGGTTCTGAGCAACCTGACCTAGTTAAAGATGTCCCTGCTTATTGTAGGGGGATTGGACTAGATGACCTTTAGAGGTCACTTCCAACCCAATACATTCTATGATTCTATAACCTTCCAATAGTCAGGCTTCTGATTTAATAGTTTACATTACACAAGTGAGCCCAGAAACCTTCTTGAACAAAGCAGAACAGCTGGACACATCTGACCTGTGCTACACATCAGTGTAGACATGACCTTAGGTAATCTTGAAATCAAATGTGGCACCTGTCCTCCATCAGGATACTTGTGTTTTCCAGGCACTAGGCTTATTCCTTTATATTTGGCTCATAGTGGTATTTGCAGTCCCCTCCAGAGCAGGGCTTAAATACCAACTCCACTAGGCAAGACAGACACTTCACTGAGCACCATTAGCCTGTAAAGATGACCTCATCAGGAGAATACAAGGCATGACATGAGTGAGGCATGGTCCATATTTATTACAGGTCTAAAAAAAATATACCTTTATCTTCAAAAGTGGCCACCACCACCTGCTATCGACTCACTCAAACACTGACATTTCAGAGCCAAAGGGGGAGTTCAAGGGAATGTCTTGGAAGTTGTTAGGTTCTTCAAGATGGTTAACAGACCAAGCAGAAGTGAGCTGCTGCCTAGTGCTAGATTGTGTGTACATGATTGCCCTCTTCTGGGGCATCTCAGAACAGTTCACCTCTGCTTAATGCCTGAAAGCATGAGCAGATTCGTCTTCCTCAGTGGAGCCATGCTTTGCTGTCACATCTCATAGCCATGAATTCAATTCTCATTCCAGCATTCACCCTCATTTGTTGCTTAAATCCTTTCAGGCAAGGACTTTTGGTATCGTTATCACCCTAATCCCTCAAGTTTCTTTTTATTTAAGATATTCTGTATACAGTTTGACTGACAGAAGTTACCCAGAGGGCGAAGGAAAGTCCACAGGACCATCAAGACACTTCTCCATATGTTTCCTGGGACAAGAGTACCTTTGACTCTCCTTCCCACTCTCTTCCCAGGGCATATATTTTCATTTATCCGCTGTAAAGGTCTTATGCTTACTCTGTAGCATTAAGAGGGACAATGCGACTGGCTTGGCAATGAAGAGTCTGTGCTGTGAACCATCTGTAGAGACCATCCCATTGAATGGTGAGCATGGGTTCTACTCTCACCTTGTTTGTTTTGTCAAACAATTACAAAATTAAAAAAAATTATTTCTTTCCATGAGGCCTTGCCACCCACCTTGTGCCTGTTGGACTGGAAGTTCTCTAAAACCAGGTAAGCCCTTTTCCAGGTGTTTTTCCCCATAATTGTAACTCATGGTGGCCTCCTGAACACCCTCCTTGGGTCCCATTTCAGCAGCAGTGCTATATGAGCTCTGAGGGCAGCCACGAGGGAGTCCTAAGCTGAAGTTCTTTCAATGCTTTGCTTATATTTAACCTTGCAACATTACCTTACCTCTTTTTAGGTTGTTTCCATGACAACCAGCACAGCAATAAAAATCAAGTGTTGGCTGCAGGATGAGGGAATGAGGGAAGGCGAGGAAGTTTTGTGACAAATAAGGAAATTCAGGCTCTTGAGTTACTCCAACCCCATCCACTGTGTTATCTCAAGTAGGATGATTCTTTCTACCTCAATGCAGAGCTGCCATCAAGTGTAGAGGAGGGTCAGGAGAGCCTGGTTGTCTTGTAACTGCTTTTAAGACTTCTGCAGGATGTTCAGAGTCGGTGGGAAAGGCTTATTTTGTGCTGTAGCAGAGCCCATGGGAACAGAGTCATGAATTACGCACCAATAAAACCACATTGCACCCTTTGGGCCTTTCCTTTCCCACAGCTTTTCCCCTGGGCATCCCAGAAGGAAGGGTCAGAGGCACAAGTGAGGTTGTGTGCTACTGAGAAGCTGGAGGGAGTCTGCCCACAGCTAGATGCTGGGAAATTTAAGGTCTGTGTAGGAGCTTCTGGTTTGGAGACTTTTACAGAAAGCCTGTTCGCAGCGTGGCAGCTTCTGAAGGGCTATGGAGCAGACCTTTGCAGAGGAAGGCTTCACATCGTCACGAAACCACCAGCTGGGGAGCCATGAAAGCTAGAGAAAAAGTTTTTGTCGATCAGGAGGGCAGCAGGTGGTAAAAACTGTTCTGCTGTGGAAGGTTTACTTCTGTAATACAATGGCCTTCCTATATTATGGTTTCTTCTCTGCACCTGCCTTTTGGAGGGTAAGGTTAACATCTCATGAGGCAGAGCCTCCAAGTGTTTAATTGGAAGTACAAACAGCAAGCATGCCGTCTGTAACAGGACCTATGCACTCTGCAGTGGCCTCCTCAGATTACAAGCCCTATTTTTAATTCCTCTTGCAGAATGAGACGAACTGCTTCCCATCCTGCCAAATGCTTAGCGCAAATCCCCAGCATCCTCCCAGACAATTCCTGGTCTCGTTTGCTTGAGAAGATTAGATTTTTCTTTGGTAGGAAGCTTAAGATGACTAGACTACATACACATCTGTACTGAGATCTATTTTTAAAAGTATCCTATGTGGCTGAGCGAGGAATTGCAGATGTGTTTGTTACCCATGGCCCTCTGAGGTACAGAGGCTTGCTACAGATTGCTTTCCTTTATGGCATTATCCATTTTAATAACATCATCTACAACATTAATATTTAGTTTTACACACACACTCTTCTAATAGCATTTCTTACGTTCATGACAAGTATGACACTGCCTATATATAGTTTCTTCTTAAAGAAAAAATAATATTTATATATATATAATGTTATATTAAACTATGAAACATGCTAGCTCAGTTTCTTTGTCAGCTTTGACCTCTAAGAAGCTGAATATGACAAAATAACACTTTTTTATTGGATGATTAAAGGGGGGAAAAATGCTAAAGTATGTCTAATGCCTGGGTAAGGAGGTGGACACAGACATACAGTTGTACATACAATTTCATAGAATCATAGAATCTTTTTGGTTGGAAGAGACCTTTAAGATCATCAAGTCCAACTATTAACCTGTCACTGCCAGGTCACCACTAAATCACATCCCTCAAGGCCATATCTCCAGGGCTTTTTAGTCCATCCAGGGATGGGAACTCCACCACTGCCCTGAGTAGCCGGGGACAGGCCTTGACAAGCCTTTCGGTGAAAGGTTACAAGTATTCAAGTGTTCTTACAAGTGGAGATATGAACATTAACACTATATGTGACCTCATTTGGCATAAATCTGGCACTGCCAGCCACAACGTCCATGTAGGTCTTCACCAGGGCAAGACAAACTACTGAACCTCAAGTTTCTGAGACCTACCTGACGGCCAGCTCTCCCTTCAATCGTACTTAAGGTTTTTTTCCCAGTTTAACACAAAACCTCCACCATCACAGCTCCAAACATTTGCTCTTAAAATCATTGAGTTTTCCTCTGAGGGGAGCTAAGCATGACAAGTTAAATGAATTAGGTAATGCCATACCCCATAGAATTTATGATGCCACAGGGAGTGGAAGCACACACATCTCTTCAGCTTGTACTCGGTTGCTCCTCATGGACTAGACCTAATAAACTAGAGGAGGATGGAGATGACATGAGGGAGGGGAGGAGCCTCCCCCTTCATTTCTTGATGTTGGAGGGGCCTGCTTAAGAAAATGGTATCAAACACCTGGAGCAGCACCTAATTAACCCGAGTGAGATTTTAGTTTGGCAGGATTAAGTGCTGACAAGCACCCAGGGTGCTGTGGGTCTGGTTTGCTCGCTGCTGGGAGCAGGGATAAAGTGCTGCATTGCACAGCCCTGTGGGAACATAAATCTGGGGGAGGTTTGAAACAGCAAGTGCTGTGATGCACAGGTTTGTTGATTGACATTCCCCTTGTGGATCCTTGGAATTAAAACTGACGGGTCAGGGTGGTGTGCTAAAAGTTTTGCTGGCCTAACTGGACAGCGTTGCGCTCAAATTCATTGTGATTTATACTGGTAGGGGGATGGCTCTAAGAAGCTGCAAAAAACATTACAATGAATTAAAAATCTAGAATAGGGAAAATTTAAACAGAAATCTTAATCACATCAAAGTCTTGGTGAGCAAGTGCTTCTTCTGAGAGACGTGCCGACACTTTTCTGCAAGGCAGGATGGCCACACTGGTTGATGCCAAAGGAAGATCTGGTTTACTTGGGAAGATAAGACAACACCTCTTCACTGAGTAAGGAAATAAACACTCGGAAGTGAAAGCATCTATGTACAGTTAAAAAATTCACAGTAGCTGTCTTGTCATGTGCGTCATTATAGAGAGAATCCTGAGAACAAACCTATGGTGGAAGTGTAATAGCACGTCTCTCTTGATATAATTGAGCAATGATTATTTGTGCCTGTAAGGAGCAGTCCCATGTTATCTGCTGGGGGACAGAGAATTAGATATTAACAGAGCTGGAGGAGTTCTTAAAAGACTAAAGGCAGAAATTATTCCAATTATACTTTCCTTGATTGTGCAGCTAGCTTCTAAATATGCGAAACAAGAGACAACATCTCCGCTCTCCAGGTAGTCAGTTCCAGACCTTTCTTACCTTTACTGTTGTGTGGGTGCTGTGTGGGTATTCTATTACTTAGATTCGTTATTATGATTATTGTTGTTAATATTATTATTATTAATCGTTATTTCTAAGCCACTTACACCGGCTTAATATGATGTTCAGGTCTTCATGTCTGACCTTCTTATGGATCTGGAGAGCTGATGATTTTCTTCTTCTGTCCAAAAAACCTTTTGCCCATTTCCTCAGACTCTCTAGAAAAGCCCTGTCTCCTTTGGTCTGACCTCATCATTTTTTCTGAAATTCTCATCTTTCCAGTAATTCTCCCTCAGATTTTCTCCAATTGGTCGTGAGTATACCCAAATGTGGTTCTTACAAAGTGCTCTTTGGCTTTCTTGCAATATTGGCTAAATGTTGGTAGACTGTAATAAACACCCTGCTCAAGTGGAGATACAGAGAAGGACTCAGCTGCCTGAATATGGGAAATTTTAAATGTCTTAAGGTATCTTTAATACCTTAAAGCACTTTTCTTCTCTTTACTGCTCCAAAAAGCGTTGGTTCTCCCTTATGTCTTCTATCCTACCTGCCACTCATGCATCTGAGATAACTTACAGGCACCTCAAATGATACTAAATGCCTTATGCATGCAGCCAGATGTAATAAGTCTTATCTTCAGCAATGAAGACTTTATTACCAAAGCCAACGAATATGGCATTAAGAGAAGTGAGCTCATCTGCAAGATGCTGGCAATCACTCAAAGGGATTGCAGCTGACAAGTCTCCGAAGTCTCATTACTGATGATATTTAATTCTTTCACTTCCTTGCTCCAGCGCACTCTGCAATGTAAGTGGGATCATTAAGTTCTCTGCATCGTTGTGAAGTTGTCCATAGCTGTTCACCCATGGTCCAGGGTCTGTTGGGAGATTTCTTTTCTTTTTTTTTCACAAAACCAGTTTACCTTCAACTTACAGTAAATTGAAGTAAAGAGGGGAAGAGCAAGACAATTTTCTTCAGTTACTGCAGACCAGAGGGTTTTCATTAGGGCAAAACACGATTCCACCAAAATTTCATTCTTAAACCCTTTTGTCACAGTCTGAATGGATCTTTTATAGTGTTTGTTCCTCTTGCCAGATCACCCAGTGCAACAGTATTTGCAGCCTCTTTTATCCAAGGTAAACACTGGTGAGCATATTGCAAAGCCAATATTTATTTAGTATCCAATCAGGCTTTTTAAATTATCCAGGCCCTGCCAAGATCAGCAACATCATTTGAGCTCCACACTCACCCACCACCACCAACATTCACCTGGTGCTGCGTAGGAACTGAACACATTGATAGCCTGCCATGGCCATTAGGATTTGGAGGTGATCATTTGTCACAGCGAACGAGTGGGAGTTGTTTTCTATTTTCCATGCACCATTAGGCCTGGGGTGTTTGCACTTCATGGATCTCACTCTGAGTAAATACATTTGGAAAGTTGATTTCAATTAAGCTGAAACAGTTTCAGCCCAGACTTCAAGCCAACACATGAGCAACCTGTGTAATCCCAAAGGAGACATCACAAATTGTTTTCATAGAATCATAGAATGATTCGGGTTGGAAGGGAACTCAAAGATCATCTAGTTCCAAGCCCCTGCCATGGGCATGGACACCTTCCACTAGACCAGGTTGCTCAAAGACCCATCCAACCTGACCTTGAACTCATCCAGCGATGGAGCATCCACAGCTCCTCTGGGCAACTTGTTCTAGTGTCTCGCCACACTCAGAGTGAAGAATATTTTCCTGATTTCTAATCTGAATCTCCCCTCTTCCAGTTTGAAGCCGTCACCCCTTGCCCTATCACTACAAGCCCTTGTAAAAAGAACCTCCCCAGCTTTCTTGTAGGCCCCTTTCAGATACCTGAAGGCCACAATAATGTCTCACCGGACCCATCTCTTCTCCAGGCTGAACGACCCCAGCCCTTGGATCATCTCTGCGGCTGTCTTCTGGACCTGCTCCAAGAGGTCCATGTCCTTCTTATGCTGAGGGCTCCAGAGCTGGAAGCAGTTCACCAGATGGGGTTTTGGAGGCATTGTGACTTATGATCCAAAAGCCACATGCAATCAATGTTGTTCCTTTTTTCTTAAAGCTAAATATATTATTGAGGAAAGGGAAGGACATTCTTTTGATGTTCAGTCCATGTGGAGTTTTAAACCAAAACTCTTTTTAGGAAAGCTAAAATAGGAGAAGAAACAGTTCAAAATGACACAGGAGAACTGACCAAAAGGAGGCAACAGGTTGATAGATATTCACCCAAGTCACAAGAGGTATCATTTCAAGTAATCCATCTGAATTAGGCAGAGGAAGAGCTTAAGCAGGGATGACTTACACAGAAAATGACTGAAATCCCTGACAGGCAGGAAATGTTTGTTCTTGGGGCGAATCTCCTACTTCCATTGTGCTTAGAAATTCGGCTGCAAAAAACTTCCGTGAAGAAAGCTTCACCAGGACACTTAGATTCTTAGGAAAATGCTCCATTTCAACACATCCCCATTCTCTAGGGCAAAAAAGTGAATCAAAACATTCCTAACCAGTGTTACCATACTTCTTAAACAGCCATGGGTGGTTACATCTGCCCAATGTAGACATGTTAAAGTTTCATGGGAAACTTCTATGAACAGAAGGTTTTAGCAGTTTAGAAAAGACACACCCAGCATGTAGGTAGGCTTGATCCACTTGGATGCAGGAAATAATGGTGAGGTAGGTTATTTCTCAACATCTTACCCTGACATTTTTTATTATTATTCTATTCTGGTGTTACTTATTAACCAGTGCTTTAAAACACATCAGCAGTCTGATGTGGTACCAGTTACCCAAGAAAAATCTCAGTTCAGAAAAGATCCAAAATTGAGTGAACACATCTAGGTGAGGTTTTTTTTATTTTATTTTTGCTTTAAGGAACTTAAGTTATATTTGAATTCTCAGCCCTGAGCACTGTCTGTTTGAGGAAAGGTGGTGGTACTTAGAGGCTCTCTCTGAAGCTATTGGAGAGAATTCAAGAGGATGGGGCCAGACTCTTTTCAGTGGTGCCCAGCGACAGGACAAGGGGCAATGGGCACCAGTGGGAACCCAAGAGGTTCCATCAGAACAGGAGGAAAAACTTCTTTGCTGTGAGGGTGCCGAGAGAGGTTGTGGAGTCTTCTTCTCTGGAGAAATTCCAAATACGCCTGGATGCAATCCTGGGTGCCCTGCTCTGGGTGACCTGCTGGAGCAGGGGCATTGGACAAGGTGGTCTCCACAAGTCCCTTCCAACCCCCACTGTTCTGTGATTCTGTGAATGAATCCTGAAGTTCTCTTCATGGGATGAGCTCTAGATTTGGATGCATATATCTTACCACTCACATGGGAAAAGCCAGAGGAAATTCAGATGCACTGAAATAGACATTATACAGAAATAGATCAAGACACCTCATGACCCCAAGATCTTCCTGGCTTTAAATACCAAATAAAGGAAGAAAATCAAAGTGCCTTACCTTTACATGACACAGTATTGCTGGACTAGTGCTCAAGTCTCTGCTCGAAGGAGGCATCGTCATGCCTACATGGCACTTGTGTCAATCCAACCATCATCATGATCTATAGTGTCTTGAATTCCCACAGTCCCTAGACTCCTCTGTCTCCGCTTTGATTCCCTGCATGATTCTCGTGGTCTGAGAGGCAGCAGACAGCCCAGGCATCTCCCAAAATCTGGCTTGGGCTGCTCCCTTCCTTCTGATTCATAAATTGGAATGGCAGTCATTCCTAGGTGCCTCCTCAACAGCCCTCTCACACAGGCTTATGATTAGCTGCAGGAGCCTTTATTTTCTTGTGGTCAACCACTCTCCCCTGAAAAGTCTCTGGAGGAAGCATTATATTTCCTCACACAGGCTTTGAACTTCTGGATTAGCACTTTCCTTTGCAGCCCAAGCACTTCCTGCACAGAAGGAATTTGTTCTGCAGACCTTTGGGGAAACTGTAGGTTAACATGAATGAGTGAAATTTGACAGCAAGAAGTCGTTTCCAGTTTCTCTCACCCTAACAGCCCACAGGTTTCACCTCCGTCCAAGCTGAAATCCTCACTCAGGATGAGCCAAGTGCTTTGTGAAGCTCCTACCCTATAGAAAAGACAAGGTAGTATGAATTTCTTTCACTGAGGGTTTCAGCACCTTCAAGAATGTTGCAGTTATCTGATGGAAGAGATCAGCCATCACTTGGGGTAAATTGCTAACTTAAAATTTTCAATTTCTAGATTCAGACCCTCGATACGCTGTGTTGCATCAAACGTACTTACAATGGTGTGGGAACGCTCCATCCACAATGGAGCAGAGACTGAAAAACACAATGTTGATACTCAAATATTCTTCAGCGTATTTAATAAAAACATTTTTAAAAAATCAGGTGAAATTATGTGCTTTCCCTTGATTTGGTCAGAAATTGGGAGAAAAAAAGAGCTATTAATATACGTCTGCAGGATAAGTTCACTGTAATCCAAATGGAAGGACCAAGGTAAGGAGCATGACCCTGACAGCACACCTGAGATCTCAGCAGTAGCTTCTGTTCCTGAAATGAATTTATCTAACAGGGTTTGAATCATGCTTTGGAGATGCAGATTCTTCCTTGTTGGCATCAGTCTATGTCTCTAACTTTTAATCAGTGCAGTTGTGTGGGTTTCACCTTCCATCAGTATCATGTGATAGACTCAGTCACTGTCTTACTGTACATGAGGACTCTTTTAGTGTCTGATGTGAACTTATAAACCAAGCAGAAATTAATATACAGGCATTACAAATCTGTTACCGAATTATTTCTATGGCATAATAACAGGTATGCGATTTAGTTAACTAATTATTGAAGTTCCTCATTTTATTCCCTGCTGATATCACGTCTGCCATCTTCTCAGTGGGATAAAGTATTTGAGCAAAAGAGCAAGACATTCTCTATAACGACATTAGTCCAATGTAAAATATTTCCAGCATTTGGTAAAAACCTAGTTTAAACTGAACGGGAACACAAACAAGACTCTTTTTCAAATAGCCTCTTAAATGAGCTTTCCAGAAAAAGAAACCTGGAAAAACTGAGCTTTTTCTGTTGGAGGTTGTGTGGGTTGGGTTCCAATGGAGTAATTTCCTTCCTGATTCCTCCTGTGACACCTTGAGCTACCTCTGTAGGGATGGGCAGCTTGCTCCTGCATTGAAAGCACAGTTTGGACATCTAAAGAGCCTTTAGATCAGCTCGTGGAAATTCTCTCCAGTTTGCAGAAGGGACCAGAAATATTGACAGCTGCAGTTACAAAGCTCTCACTGTGACTGAGTTCCCAGGACACAGACAACCATCTTCACCACAGTGTGTTGAGTGGTCTGGAAATCCTGGATTCCCCATTCTGGGAGAGAGCACATGATCAGGAATTGGAGTGGATCATAGAATGCGTCTGTTTGGAAGGGACCTTTCAAGGTCATCTAGACCAACCCCTCTACAATGAGCAGGGATATCTGCAATGAGCAGGGACATCTGCAACTAGAGTAGGTTGCTCAGAGCCTCGGCCAACCTCACCTGCAATGGCTCCAGGGATGGGGCATAAACCATGTCTCTGGGCAACCTGGTCCAGGGTCTCACCACCTTCAGTGTAAAACATTTCTTCCTTTTCTCTAGTCTGAATCTTCCTTTTTTACTTTAAAACCATCACCCCTTGTCCTGTCACAACAGGCCCTGCTCAAAAGTCTGTCCCCATCTTTTCTGTAGTCCCTTTTTAAGTATTGAAAGGCCACAATGTCTCCCTGGAGCCTTCTCTTCTCCAGGCTGAACAAGCCCAACTCTCCCAGCCTGGCCTCCCAGCAGACGGCTTCCAGCCCACCTATCATTGTTGGGGCCTTCTCTGGCCCCACTCCAGCAGGTCCATGTCTCTGCTGTGCTGAGGACTCCAGAGCTGGCCCCACCACTGCAGGGGGGTCTCCCCAGAGCGGAGAAGAGGGGCAGAATCTTGTGCTCAGTCTCTTAATCCAAATGTCAGGTGAGGTTCAAGTCCCTGCTAAATTATTATTGACCAGGGCAAGTTACTAATTCCCTGTTCCACCACTCCTTATCCATAAGATGTCCAAGTAGACCTGCTTCTGTGCCACATGGAGTCCATCCTTGCAGCTCCTGCTCCCCTTTCCTCACAGAGCAGCTGAGAGTGTGGTGAGGGGCTCTCAGGAGCAGACTGGGTCACTGGAGAAAAAAAGAGTGAGACTAAAACTGGCCCTTTTCATTTCATTTTCATCCCTTGGCTCATTTTTCTCTCTCTTTCCTCCTCCTCATATTTGCTAGTTCAGGAAATGAGGAACAACGGAATTTGTGGATTAGAATTGGCTGAGAATTTTCTGCTAATACTTTTTTCCTAGAAAGAGTCACAATTCACCAAGCTGCAGCCATTTCCTTCAGGTTGTTTAAAAAATTGCCATTAAAAAATAGAAAAAAATGGTTTTTGAAGTTGTTTTATACAGCTTGGAGCTTCTTTGAAGAAAATGTTTTGGTTTTCCTTTGAAATGGCTCCTGTTTTAGCATTCTTCTTACTCTATTTTTATTTTATTTTTTAAAGGGACCTAAAAGACAAAAAATATCTCAGATGACCCATCCTGAATTTTTCACAGATTACTGGCCTGCAAAAATTGTCAAGTTTTGACAGGAAAACTTTGGAAATCTGAAGTTCTCACAGGACAAAAGGAAGTTTCACAACCAGATCTATTTCCATTTTATGATTATTTTCTTTCTGCGCGTCCAGGGCTGGGGGAAATTTTATGGAAATCTGATTGAAAAATATGTTCACTAGATCTAGCCACATCCTGCGTTCTTTGTCCCACAGCAAACCCAGAGTGACTTGAGTAATCTTCATGGCTTTGCAGGCTGTGCTGAGAGAAACAAGAGCAGAATAATTTGTCATGATATCCCTAGAAGAAAAACAAGTCTAGATGTCACATCATATTCATTTCTGGACATGGAAGACTGTTGCTCTGGTTCATTTGCTGGTCCACTGTTGGCAGGCTTACTAACTGCTGCCTGTGAAGTCTGTCAAGAATAGTGATTACACTATTAGTTTTGAAATACCTCTTTCCATGTTGGGAAGTAGTGAGCCTCCCAAGGAACACAATGAGCAGGAACACAGAGTTTATAATGGTCAGGGAGCAAACTAGAAGGCAACATGGAAAGATTTTTCTTCGAGGTCTTTGAGCATTCATTCCCTAATAGTACATCTGCAGGTGGGCTAGTCTGCTGTAAGTCAGCAGGTATTTCTTCTACAAGTAGTCCTGGAGGCAATAGGGACTTCTGAAATGGAGAGTTTAGGAAGTTGGTCCTCACTTCATGTCTTCTACCCCAAGGCCAGAGTGCTGATCTTCAAAGTCTCTTCTGCTCTCACTTTGTTGGCCGTGGCATGGCAGCTGAAGAGCATGTTGGGAATAAATGCTGTGTTTCTCATGTGTCAGGACTGGTGGGACAAAGGCATTTTGACAACAGGCACCAAGCAGATAGGTTTAGCAGATTAAAGAAGAATCTTCCAAATATCACTCCTGGTTCTACAGTTCTCCAGCATATCCTGACTGATGATAGTAGCTGAGTTTGCAATAAGGTAGTTGATTCTATCTCCATAAATAACTACTTTCTGTCCCATACAGGACATATGAATGCAAACCTATGAAGTACCATGAAGAATTGTGATGGCTCCTCTTCTCCAAGGCTGACTTTGAATGGGACTTTAGCAGCTTTTATACTGTGGCAGAAGTTTATCTGTGGTTAGGTTAAGCCTGCGGGTGAAACAGGAACTGTTTATGTGACATTATTATGTTCTCTCTTACACCACATAGAATTAAACACAAAAGACAAAGGGAACATTAAGAAAAGGGGAAATATATCAGTTGAAGACTAGCTTATATATGTGTAGATAATTAAGTCCATGGTCACATGAATACATACAGGGTTTGCTAGGAGAACTAAATGTTCCCAGAGAAATCATGGCTAAAGAAATGGAATCGGCTGTAACACTTTGTTTGCTTCTTGCTTTGGTTTGATTTAGGTTTTTATCACAAAAAAAAAATAAAAAAAGGTGTGGGGGGAAGATCTAGTTCGGCATTTTCTCAGAAATAAATCTTCCATGTGGCTCAAGCTGGCATGAAATAAAATGGCAAACAACAGCTAAGGTGAATTTTGGAAACTAGAGAATACTGCTTGCAGTGGGGAAAGGGAAACTTCAGCTCCCATGAGGCACAGCAGCAGTTCAGGGAGATGACAGGTCCTCGCTCATCTGGCCTTAAAATCATAAGCCTGTATTTTTAGCAGTGTTCTGTTAAAGCTTTGATCCTTTCAATATTTCATTCCTGATTTTAAGGGCTGTAAATATTAAATTATTCAAATACCTCATAGGATGGAAATTTAATTTCCGATTCTCAATAATGCTTACACTAGTGGAAGAACCACTTCCTATTTTAATAAATTCTGGAAAGGCAATGTCCCATCACTTACCACAACCCCAAACAGCTCTTTATGATTCCAATATGCTAGTTTCACCAGAGCCTTTCTTGGGAAAGGTTGCACTGCTCTGGGCTGGAATTTATAATTAAAAACAAAGAGGAAAAAAACATATAAAAAAACAGCTAGAAGTGTGGTTGTTAGAGCACATATCTGAAATGTGGAAGGCACCGTTTCAATTTTCAAATTAATAAACACAAAGGAAGGCCTTGATGCCTCATATTTCAATTTCATGTACTTACTTACTGGGCTACTATATGTTGAGATCTTTCTTTTCCTATCCTTTCTTTTTTAAAGAGAAAGACTTCACAAGACCTTCATTTCATTTGGACCGGAGACATTTTTTGCCATCTCAGATTTATACAGGGCAGGCAAATTCATTACAGAAGAGCTAAGATGGCAAAGCCCTTCCAGCAGGATCACCGGACTGGCTTGGGTTGGAAGGGACCTTAAAGATCATGTAGTTCCAACCCCCCTGCTGTGGGCAGGGACACCTCCCACTAGACCAGGTTACGCAAAGCCCCATCCNGTGAAGAACTTCTTCCTAATCTAAATCTACCCTCTTCCAGTATGAACCCATTACCCCTCGTCCTATTACTACAGGACCTTCTGAAGAGTCTTTCTCCAGCTTTCTTGTAGGTCCTCTTCAGATACTGAAAGTCCACAAGAAGGTTTCCCCAGAGCCTTCTCTTGTGCAGGCTGAACAAGCCCAACCCTCCCAGCCTGGCCTCCCAGCAGAGGGCTTCCAGCCCTCCCATCATTGCTGGAGCCTCCTGTGGCCCCGCTCCAGCAGGTCCATGTCTCTGCTGTGCTGAGGACTCCAGAGCTGCTCCAGCACTGCAGGGGGGTCTCCCAGAGCGGAGCAGAGGGGCAGGATCCCCTCCCTGGCCCTGCTGGGCACACTGCTGGGGATGCAGCCCAGGTTGCAGTTGTATTTCTGGACTGCACTATGCTCTGTTCATGTTGGCAATGCTGGGTTAACAGTTGGACTAGGTGATCTTGAAGGTCTCTTCCAACCAGAATGTTTCTATGATTTTATATTGAGTCCATTAGGTGGCTGGCACTATAAAAACGCAGAACACTGCTACTGGGTTGCTACTGTTTTCTCACTTCAGCAGTAACCATGTTTTAATGGTAAAGTCTTGGTATACTTGGGAAAGAAGATGGAAAAGTATTCACTTGTTAGCAATTTTCATTGCCAAAAAATAGTCTCTTTTTTTCAAGTCAGTCACCAAGTCTGAGGTTAGACTTCACAGAAGTTCATAATAAAACATTTCCCCTACAAAACTGGAGGGGCTTGAACTCAATCAGCAATTACTAATGATGTTTATTCATGTTATGGTATTTATTTAGCTGCATAAAATATTCCGGGGATTGGAATTTCTCCTGGCAAGTCCTGCAAATGTGTCAAGGAAAAATCTCTGTTCTGAATGCTGCCAGTGGAAAGTCAAAATAGACCGTTCTTGCATTATTTGCCCTCAAGCAAATATCTCCAGTGAGTTGGAATTGTAAGCTTGCACGTGACAGTACAGCCAAGCAGAAAAGCAGAATTCAGGTTGTGTCTAAGGTGCTTCCTTGACTCACAGGACTTCCTAAGTCTTAAACATGCTTCCTTTTGAAATTGCCCTGTTATCTAGGGCTCTCTCTGCCTCTCCTCACAGCAGAAAAGTTTCAGCCCTCTGATCATCTTTGTGGCCTTCTCTGGCCCACGCTGCTGGGGATGCAGCCCAGGATGCCATTGGCTTCTGGGCTGTGAGAGCACATTGCTGGCTCATCTCCAGCTTTTCACCCACTAGCACCCCTAAGTTCTTCTCTGCAGAGCTGTTCTTGACCCCTTCATCCCCCACCTTGTCTTGATCCTAGGGGTTGCCCTGACCCATGTACAGGACCTTGCACTTGGCCTTGTTGATCCTCATGATGTTCACACAAGTCCAATTCTCGAGCTTGTCCAGGTCCCTCTGGATGAATCCCGTCCCTCCAGCACTCAGGTTGGTGTCATCTGTGTGTAGATCACTATAGGCTCTTCAGCGTTGCATCATGCATCTTTTCATATCAATATCAGCTTATCAGTCAATCAGTTGGTTCATCCAGCACCATAACAGTAGAATAAAAGTTTATAAAATATATATACACACACACATAGAGGGAGAATATGGTTATTTCACCTGGGAGACTTGTTGTTCAAAATCATGGTCAAGTAGAAATCTTCACTTTTGTCATGTCCTCTCCTCTACCTCATCATGCCTGGGCATATTTAAAGGATAAAAGATAAAGAGTGAGGACTAATGAGTGTGGAGAAGACTAATGCCAAAAGTCGCCAAGCAAAACAAAGTGAATATGTCTGTGCAAACCACATCCTTTGAAATATCTGCACTGCAACCCTATACCCTCAGATCTCATTATCCCGTCTGTTCTCTGTGTGTCACTTCAGCTGATTCATCCAAACTCCCCAAACGCATTGCTATGCACCTGGGAAGGTTACACTGGAGATAACTAAAAGAGGGAATAAAAAACTCCCTGTGTAGTGAAGGAATGGTGAGAAAAGGATGGATTTGTGGTTTTTCTTTTTCTGGAAAACTCTTTTCTGAGGTCAGCACCACTGCATAATTGAAAATGGCCATTGGTCATGGAAAGAAATGGTCTCTACATCCCCCTACCTACCTGTAATTGCCCTGTGCCATTCCTCTGATCCATGAGTCCCAGTCCAAAAGGCAGATATGTCCTTGAGCTGTGGATCTACGGCTCAGAGACCACCCATCAGCATCTCTTAAGTCCTCACTGATATTCACGGTCTTTGACATGAGCACAGAAACTCTCTAAGTTTCTGAGGATGTTGAGGTAAGGATAGCTGGTACCAAGAGGAAATGGATTTCCAATTCAAATGTATCTAACTGAGTCATGCCCAGTGCACCAATGGCGCACGTATGATAGACATGATCCATACTGTGCACCAGGTGGTTCTTGCAGCTCCCAATTTATCTATGGTAACAGAAAAGACATCTACGATACCCCTTCAGACTGACATCCACCTGGACTCACACACAGGGAAATCATTTGTGGACAAAACCACACACCCATACCCCCAAAACTTCAAAACCATGGATAAATATCCCAAAGATTTTTGTTGGGATGTTGAGAAAATCATCTGTACTGTGGGGCTTTTCTGGCCAAGCCACCACGTTGGAAATGGGACTTATTTAACTAAACATAGAAAAAGATTTTGCAGATGAATTAGCCACCAAAGCTGAACTTTGCTCTCTTTGGATTAAATGAAGAGCTGGCCAATGGAGTTGAGGTTATGACTCATTCTCTCCTAAAATATAAGTCTAAACCAGATCTAATGAATCACATCTAAAAGTGGTTACTTCTCTTTATTGACTATAAATGGTTCCTAGAGTGCCTGGCTCAGCAGCAGATAACTATGTTGTAGTTACCCAAGGCTAGGTGAGAGGAAGAGAACCTTAGATGGTTTCGTTTAGCTATTTGTAATGGACCATCCTCCTTCTTGAAGCTGTCTTTGGAAAGAAGCTCTCTTGCAGGAAGAAGAAAAGGTACCTTCTGTGAAAACCACATCCATCACAAAGACTTGACGTGCTGCATCTTGTACACACACAAACCATGCAGCAGGGATGCTCTCTGGATACTTGGGGAGCTGCTTTCTGCACAATCGAATGTCTACTCTACTCCACCTCCCCCTCTACACTTAACCACTAACTTAACCCAGAAACCGTAACCAAGAGAGCTACCACGAAGCAGAAGGGCACAGAGGTTGGTAGGAAAGCATTTCTGGATGGGAAAATGTGGAAGGGCACTTCAGGCTCTCTGCTGCTGGTGGGCTAAGATATCACCTGCCCTCTTCTACTCACAACCATAAAGACAGATTAATATTTAGACCCTTTAGGTCTTGTGTGGAAGGACAAACTTTCAATATCACTACGAAATTTTTGTCTATTAACCAACTCCACCTCTGCCCTCCAGCAACAAAAACAGAACCGAAGCAGCAACAACAACAACAAAAAAATGAGTGGTTTGTCTTGAAATTTATATGGCACAAAGCACTGGCAGCTCAAGAAATGAGAGACCGTTTAGCTCTGTCCTGGGACTCATGAAAAGAAGTCAGAGACAAGTCAGCCATTGGGCCAGTGCCGGGAAATAAAAAGGGACCTTTTCTATCTGTGCATTCAAGGACCTCTGCTTGTGCTGAGAACCTCCAGCCTTCCTCGTTTCACCTAAAGCCTCCAGGTGTATTTTATAAGCCTCGTAATAGGTTTGGAACCTCAGTTCAGGAGTTTAATTTTCACGTACGATGCCATCTGCTGTCTGGACAGCCCTGAGGGGAATCCTTATTAAAATAACTCTGAAGCAGTAAAGCCGTATGTGCAGCGTTACAGCTCATGGAAGGAATTATAGTCCTTCAGCCAATAGGAAGAATTGCTCCATGATGGCACGACAACTTTTCTGCATGTGTAGGGCCCTTAGTTCAAAAAGAAGCCGCTTTCCAAAGTGCACTGAGAAACTTCGAAGTAAAACCTTAACAGGTGACAATTAATGCAATGAAGAAGTACTTCAGTGGAGTTATGGGGTTTTATACTTCCTAGGAAACAGTTTGTGTTTACCCCTTGAGGAATGTGAAGAATACGATTTCCCCAAAGTCATCCACTGACTGACTAGCTGTCAGTCTCTGCTGTGAGATTGGAAATCTTCTGCAAAATTAGAGGACCTTAAAAGCTTTCATGCCAAATACTTCTTTGTAACATGAAGGAAATTCAATTTGAAATAGAGTTCAGAGTAGCATTAGTTTCACTTCTCTTCGGAGAGTCTAGAATGCAGACATGACCGTCTGAGATAGTCCTCCAAAGCTCCCCTTGGAGCCAAGGGAGATCTACTGAATTTAGTCATTGGAGTGGAGGGAACTGTTCCTAAAGCTGATCTCTGACGTCAAACCAGTCTTATCCTCAAGTACCAATTTCCATTTTCTACAGTGGGATATAAGATCTATCCTGCAATGACAGAGGCCAGGCTGGGAGAGTTGGGCTTGTTCAGCCTGGAGAAGAGAAGGATTTGGGGAGACCTTCTTATGGCCTTTCAGTACCTAAAGGGGGCCTATCAGAAAGATGAGGACAGACTTTTGAGTAGGGCCTGGTGGGACAGGACAAAGGGTGATAGTTCTAAACTGAAAGAGGGAGATTCAGATGAGAGAGAAGGAAGACACTTTTGCCACTGATGGTGGTGAGACCCTCGCCCAAGTTGCCCAGAGAGGTGGTTAATGCCCCATCCCTGGAAACATTCCAGGTGAGCTTGGATGAGGCTCTGAGCAACCTGCTCTGGTTGCAGATGTCCCTGCTCACGGCTGGATTAGATGACATTTAAAGGTCATTTCCAACACAAAACATTCTATGATTTAATGTTTCTGTGATAAATGAGGTCCCATACCAAACTTTTCTCATTAGACTGTAGACATCTGTAATTTTTAGAGGAATATTTGTGCCAAAGGTTTTCAGCCATACATCAACCTGCATGCTCTAGATGCTGCAATGTGCCAAAAGTTGATATCTATTCTCAAATTAAATACAGTTCAGAGGGTTCTAAGCAAACAAATTCATGACCAACTATCATGTCTTATTAAAAAGCTCTATATATTCAGTCAGCACCTTAGCTTCCAGTTTCTCAGCCTATTCCTTCAAATATTTAAATATTTCCTCTTCAGAAAAGAAGCAGAGTTACTCTTAATTAACTTTAATTAACTGAAGTAGTAAAATAAAGAGGAGTCCCACCATTATTTTCCTCTGAGTTACTCTACTTGTGACTACCTGGCCAAAATTAATAACAGGTTCTGGTACTTTACAGAGGTTGTGTGAAATGTTGAAAAATAATGGAGGAAGGCAAAGCAAAGTCTCTGAACTTCTCTGAGCCTTGTAAATGGGATAGTTCTGCACAGAGCATAATATCATCCCTGAGTGCTTTAGATTTTCTGTGGCAAGGTCTTTCAGTTCAGTGCAGAAGTATTATCATCAAAACTTGCGTGTTACACGTGAGACTCTCAGAATGGCCCCTGCTTTATGACCCTACTCCACTAGACCTGTGCCTCCCACCTCTGCTGTGATGTGCAGAGGAGTATGAGGACTCCTTGCATACATCAATGATTTTTATGGATGTTTTCCCACCTTGATGGACTTCAGGGCTTCACCGAGATCTCTTCAGCTGGTCCCTGGATGTTTAGTCAAACAAGGCAACAATGGACTTTGCAAGGTTTTTCCACCTCTGTGGAGTCTGCTGTAAGGAATGTTCACTCCCTAGTCACAGCCATAGCCAAAGCCTGTCGCCTGCCATACAACTTGGCACAGACTTTCACAGGCCACTTGTGACCAATACAATCAAAGCAGAATAAAATGTGAGAGAAAATATGGCGCTAGAGGAGAACACTCAACCATCCCTCTTGACTTTAATTAAGCAGCTGAAGAGAAATTGTAGCAGCTGCCTGCTAAGTCCAGGGAATTTTACAGGCTTAACTCCCACCAGAAGCCAGGAAAACTCAGGTGGTCAAAAGCAGCAATGTAAATACAAAGATCACTGTCATAAACCTATTCATGGCATGAATAAGTAAGGTAGGAAGACATTTCTTGCTGCTTTTTCTACTTAGGAAGAGCATCCTCAAAAAGGTAGTAGAGTCTAGAAAAAGCTCTGTGGCAATATAAGGAATGAAAACTTAACTCTTTTAAACAGAGCATAGAATCACAGAATCATAGAATGTAGTGGGTTGAAAGGAACCTCTAAAGGTCATCTAATCCAACCCCCCTACAATAAGCAGGGACATCTCTAACTAGGTCAGGTTGCTCAGAGCCAACTCAAGCCTGACCTTGAATGTCTCCACGGATGGGGCCTCCACCACGTCTCTGGGCAACCTGTTCAGGTGATCAATCACCCTCACTTTAAAGAACATCTATTCTTAATTTGGTAATTCTACCTTTGCACCAGGATTTCACTGAAGTTCAACTCAATGGCACATCCAGGGCTATGGAATTGTATCTGTGTTTGCATCTGACTTTAATTCTCACACTTGATAGTCCATGCAGAGTAAGGTACCTAAATAACCCCGTAGGCTGAGCCTAGGACATTTGCTAGTGTAAATCACTACAGTTGTACTTACTTGGTGGACCGGCTAAAGTGCTGATTTTAAATTTCTACTTTACTAATGTTTATAATTTGGTCTACTATAATTAGAAGTCATCAAGACGCAATCAACACACTCTATCTTGCCTACTATCAGTAAGCAAATGCTTCTTGGGACTGACTTGTTTTGTTTCCTAACCAGCTGGCCTATTAATCCCAGAAATTCAATATTTGCTTAAGATAAAATGTCCTCCCAAGAGGAGTCAAAGCCAGAACACTTCTGTCCTGAGCAAGCACACGAAGAACCAGAGGGAAATGTTCCCCTTTTCCAGAGCTCAGCTCTGACAATGGGAACACAGAGAAAATAGCAAACAGATTGAAAACAGGAGGAAAAAAATGCAAAAAATGTGAATGCGGAAAGAAAAATGGGTGTGGGGTGAATTGCGCATAATGGAGTGTGACAGCTTTTGAGCTCCAGCAATCATTCAAGGCTTTTCAGTCTCTCCTCTGTGGAAAAGTTTGTTTCATATGTCCACATGCTTGTGATGGAGTCACTAGAGCTCCATTAGATTGACAAATGGTGGATCTAATCTGGTAGCATTAGCTACCATGGACAATTAAAAAGGTTATGCAGCTGGTAAAGGTTTTAGCTAATAGTAACAACGCAGACCAGCCTCGGCACGTCATCTGTTTTCTCACATAAACTTGAATTACTGTATCCTTATAATTCCCACCTCCTGTCCCACCTGGATTCAGCTAATACATTATGGCAGGCTACAAACCCATGGTCAATTCATAGGTAGACGTATCTTTAAAGTTCTTCTGAACATTTCATAACAGGTCTATGATGAGGATAATGAGAATCCAAATGTGTAAATTTGTGATCACACCCCACCATGCTGGCTTTCCTTTAGTGTTAAAATTAGAGATCTTCTTTGTGTAGAAAAAGGAGGGAAAATCACCCCCTATGCAAACATGTATCACAAAGACAAAACTCACAGTATTTAGAAATATTTGCCTTTATTGTTTGGTACTGATGTTTCTAGCCAGGCACACATGGTTTTTGAGTTTCAGGGTGAGTGTGTGAGCTGTGAGAAATATCAACAACATTAGACTCTATAGCATGCAATCAGATGTCTCTTTGAGGGATGGAGATAGTCTCCAGAGCTAAAATGAGCAAAGGCTACGGGCATGGAAAGAAACTGACCTCAAAATCTATCCTAATATAAAGGACCCTATGAAAAGAATACCTGGAAATCCAAAATGAGCTCTGATCTTACTTTTCTCCTTTCCTAGTACACAAGCGTTATGAAAACATCACAGGACGGAAAAAGAAGATGCTACATGTCCCTGATTTCAAAAGTCACCTCTGGCCAATACAGAGAGCATGCTGTGAAAACTCAGTAGGGTCTCCCTGGAGCCTTTTCCTCTCTAGGCTGAACAAGACCAACTGTCTCAGCCTGGCCTCCCAGCAGAGGGCTTCCAGCCCTCCCATCATTGCTGCGGCCTCCTCTGGCCCCACTCCACCAGGTCCATGTCTCTGCTGTGCTGAGGACTCCAGAGCTGCCCCAGCACTGCAGGGGGGTCTCCCAGAGCGCGGCAGAGGGGCAAGATCCCCTCCCTGCCCTGCTGCCCACGCTGCTGGGGATGCAGCCCAGGAGGACGTTGGCTGCTGGGCTGCGAGCGCATGGAGCCAGCTCATCTTTAGTTTTTTTATCTACCAGTACCCTCAAGTTCTTCTCCACAGGGCTGCTCTCAATGAAGTAAGGAAGAATAAAAGTGTCTTAATCCTGAGATGCATTTTCTTCCAGATGGCAGTTCATTGTCTAAATGCAAGTGTATGGAGTCGTTTTAGGCACCAAGACACATCCTGCTAGCCCCTCCAGAAGAAGGCCATGCAATGTGTTGTAAGAAGCTGCAAGTAGAAACATGGATTTCCAAAACAGTTTGCTCTTATTGAGTACATATTGTCCACAAAGATCCAGATTATTATTGTTCTAACACTGCATTGTGGTTACTGTAGAGATGCACACCTAAATGTGTCCACAGGAAAGTGTCTGCAAATGCCCTAGTGATGGGGCTCTGTTTCCTATACTTTGGTGTCTAATGTCATTTGAAATACCTCATATTAGCCATCTACATGGGGCCTGCAGAGAGAACAGAGGATCTACGGGAAACCTCCTCCCCTCCGGCAAGCACCGGGAGTCCAGATGGAATAGCCCACGGTATTTTAAATGGTCCTGAACATTTGTGTCTGGGCAACTGTATTTCACACTGGAGACTAAAACCCCTTACAGATCTTAGGTGGATGGCGAAAAGTTACTAATATATTCTAGAGAGAAATTCAGCTGACAAAATGCAGGTCTTTGCTTTAGGGAGAGATGTACAGCTTAACCTTATTAACTAGATGTCCCTCAATTACAGTGAGGTCAGAGATACCACATGCAACTAGCTTCCTTAATGTGGGTGGATACAGTAGCTAAATCCCACACAAGAAGGTGAAGGTCATCACTGAAGGCCAGCCCTGTCCGTTACTTTACATGCCTAAAGAAAAACCATAATCGGGCTTCTGCCACACCAAGAAGTTTGTCTACCTCTTCCTACTGCCTCTTTCCATACAAGATTGAAGCACTTTGCAATCATAAATAAATATGGCCTAGAATATCCTCTACAAAGTAAGGAAACCACTTTCATCTCAATCCCACAGGGATGGGTCAGAGTCATTAAGTGAGTTGCCCAGGACCACAGCAAGAAGTCCTTGGCAGGGCACTGCAATACGAACTTCATTCTGCCCATTCCCAGACAGTGACCCACCTTGAACTCGTGAAGGCGCAATAGTTGTGGCCAGCCACGTGTTATGGATGGAGGAGCTTGACATACATGGGTATGAGGCTTTTCTAAGGTCACATAATATGTTTCCCAGAGGCTCCTTCATAGAAGCATAAATTTATTGGGTTGGAAGGAATCTCTAAAGGCCATCTAGTCCAACCCCCCTACAGTAAGTAGGGACATCTCTAACTAGGTCAGGTTGCTCAGAGCCACATCAAGCCTGACCTTGAATGTCTCCAGGGATGGGGCCTCCACCACCTACCTGGGGAACTTGTTCCAGCAGTCAACCACCCTCATATTAAAGAACTTTTTCCTAATGTCCAACCTAATTCTAGCCTTTTCTAGCTTAAAACCTGATGCACTTTCTAGCTTCCCTACCTGATGCACAGAGGACAACAAAACCCCCTGAAAATTGGGGGGAAATCAATTGCCACTGGGCAATACAATGTGAAAATACAGTAGGGCAATGGAAAAAAAAAAAGAAAGAAAAGAAAAAAAAAACGCAAAAAGAGAAGAAATGCTGAAAAGCACTGGATGAAGGAAGGGAAACTCCAACACAGTATCCCGTGCCAGGCAGTTGTCCCCAGGCCAGGCTGTAATGAGGACCATCACCCCAGGAGCGTGAAGCCATCCCTGCTCGCTGCGCCTCTGTTTGACCATGAACCTGGGTGTTCCAGCAGCAGCATGTGAAAATATTTAGTCTGCTGCAGAAGGGAATGTTTGGGAAAAGAGATAGGAAGGCCTGCATTCCACCAACCCCACAGCCTGGTCCTCCCCACATTCCCTGGCACTTTGCCAGTGCTTGTGCTGGAGGAGGGTTTTGGGGACCTTTTCTTGTTTTTCTCTTTTCTGTTTGGATGGAACGAGAAGCGAGCGTTGCTCTGATATCAGTTCTTTGGTTAAAAATTAGAGGGAGGAATCACTGGGTGGATGTGGATTGGGAGGTGAGGATAGGATGACAATCCCCTTCTTCAATTTTCCCTCTGTCTTTGCACCATCTATTTAAAGAGGCAGCTTCGCCAGACAAAATCAGTCTTGTTATCATCCAGTGTCCAACAGAGCCCAGCCTTGGCCCTGGCACCTAAAACTGACTAAAAGACAGACATTTCACTGGGAATAAAAAAAATTTTAAAAAAGAAAGAAAATTAAAATTTACTTTTCCTCCTCCAAAAGTGGGTTGCAAATGCTTTGCCTCAACTCAAAAGCTAGCCCAAGGTACACGGCAACAGAGAGCTGGGAGATCTGCATGGTTCCCAAAAGTCAGAGTCCAAGAGAAACCACCTTCCAGAGACAGCTGGTTAACAAAAGAAGTTTATTATCATTCTCAAAGCAGTTGGCATTGGCCACAGAAGATGCAATGAGCTGCTGGTGGGACTCGGCCAGGTGGTTTCTGCTTTCCCTGCATAGCTTCACTTTTTAGTTCACCCACCAATCAACCCACAATGTGAAATGGGAGAATAAACCACAGTGATGTAAGCTGGGTGTAGAAGTTTTTCCCCCATCAGTGTGCTGTGAGGACACTTTGTGTACCTCTTGCCAACAAAAAACGTAAAAAGATCAGCACCAGGAAGCACTCCCAGGCCCTGGAATTCAATCCCTCAGACAAATAAATTGCTGCAACAGTCCCCAGCATGATTTTAGTCCAGACCAACAAGCACTCCCAAGCAGGCATGCTTCAGAAATTAGCACAGCCCAGGGACCATTTCCCCACAGACAATTCAGATGCAGACACCTCGTTTTGTAGACAATGGAAGCTTAATAATTGGAATGTGGTCGGGCCATGCTTAGCTGGCTTCAGAGCCGGAGAAACACCTGAGCCAGAGCTTAGCTCCGTTTAATTTACTCGTGCAGATGAAGCCATTGTTTGTTATTCTTCAGAAGAACTCACCAGCCACAGGAATGGACTTATCCATGGAAATCAAAAGGGGAAGCCTGGCCACAGTGGAGCTGGTGGAGTTTTACTCTTGGTGTCTTTCAGGAAAGGAGTGTTTTTTGAGGCTTAATGAACTAAGAGAGGTGATCCCACAGTCTGGTCAGTAGGCCTTTGACTTAAGATCCATCTCTTCTTCCCAGCTTCTTCCATACTTTCCAAGAAGTCAATATTTGCTAGAGCAGGATAAAGAACATTTTCCCATTTGTTTGGAATTGTCCATTTATGCAGAACAACCTCAATTCTGATACAGAAAGCAAGCAATGAATCTTGACAACATCCTATGCAATGAAATTTATAAAGAAACAGAATCATAGAAAGCAGGAGGTGAAAAGGGAGAGGTGATCTTGTGGCATGGTTTTATTCTGATTTCATCTGCTTTTATTTAATATGATGAGAAGTCGTGTGAATACATTCCACTGTAGGAAGGTAAGAAGTGGGTGTTACAACCTACAGAAGCAATATTTGTAGGAGAAATTCAGTGGGTGGTAACTGACCTTGAAAAAAAAAAAAAAAAAGAGGCAGAAAATGTAGCTTATAAATTTGGGACTGTCAAGTCGTTTCTGGATCTGAAGAGGAAAGACTTCAAGCGTTCTGTTTCTCAGAGGGCAGACATTCACTGTATTTTGAAAAATCAGCTCCTTTTGGAGCAGCTCCACTGGGGTCCCTCCATATCCTAATGTTTAGCAAAGTTTATATTTTGTTAAAGAGAATACTTTTGATTTTGGTTTTGATTACTTTTGATACTTTTGAATACTTTTGATTTAGAATACTAATGATTTTGGAGATTTATGGCCTGATTCTTTCCCACTTGGTCCAAGTCAGGAGTCACAGCAACTCAGTGAATGGTTTTCACTTGCCAAACTTTGCCAAAATGAGGGTACACGCCAACAATGGGAGATGCAAGAGGTACCAAGGATGGCAAAGAAGTTCCCCCCACCTGAAAAAAAAAAAGGCATAACTTCTACTGGCAATCCTTCTCTGGCTTTGGGATTTCAGTAGTCTTCACCCAACACACCCCGTAGAGTTTTGACTCAGGAGTATAGGTGAGAATGAACTTGTCTCTGTGAAATAAAGGAAGTAAATTCACCTGTTTTGCAGATGAAAAGGGAGGAAGTCAGAAGAGTTGTCCCATCTTTGCAACCTCCATGGTGGGACATTTAGAGAAACCGCATCTGTGTAGCATTAAATGTGGGGAAAATGGCATTTACTTCCACTCGTCTCCAACTGCAACCCTGGATGCAGGCTCTAGAGGGCAAACTAATTAGAGATAGCTTTTGAATTGGGTAGGGATAGTCTTGTCTCACTGTTAAGTTGACCCAACTCATCCCCTTTGCTAATCTTTCTTAAACATGGAAGCACTTTCTCAGGGGTTGAGAATGCAGAGAAGTGCATATGAGCACTGGCATGGGCTTATGAACCAGATTAATCTCACCAGGATATGGGTGGGGACCTGCACAGGGAAAAATTTCAGTCCATTTCATACCAGACAGATCCTGAGGCATGAAAACTTGAACCTCAGATGATTTCCGAACTGAACTTCTGACCTAGTAGAGAACTAGCCAACTCGAATCACTGAAACTGTGGGCATAAATATTTATACTTTTCTCAAATGCACAAACATAAACCCCTTCCCCAAAAGGAAATGGATGCCGTAGCTAAAACCTGGCCGTGTATTTTTACTTCACCGTGAAGAACTGAGGTATAAACCCTACAATACACTACCAGGAAGCCTGAAACCATGAAGTTAAAACCAAAGCTATTCTGAGTTAATAGGATCCATTTGTTATGCGAATGAAGCACCGACATTTTATTATTTTTTTTTGCTTTGAATGTAGGAATTAGGTAAGTGAATTTGTCAGGCGTGCATGTATGAAATGTAATCTGGCTAACCCCAACATTCCAGCCAGCCTGGGTTTCAATAGCTGAAGTATGCATGATAAGTTGTATTTAAATGCAGGCAGCCTCGTCTTAATAACTCCCTTCTTTCTCAGAGTCCTGCATTTCAGAGACCTCGGCTCTATCCTCAGTAGCTTGCTGTGGTGAGATGAATTTTTAAAATGGAGATAGCAATGGTTCTTTTCACAGGTGCTGGGCTCTCTAGATGAACAGTGCAATAACAGAGCAAAAATATAATAATTATTATTATTATTATTTTATTACCACACTGGCTGACACAAGGGGATAAGAGTAAAATCAATCCAGAGCCTCTTCATAGAGGCCCCAACATATTTCCCCTAAGACTCATAAATCAACACCACTGAGTAAAGAAATTTCCACTTAACACCTCATCACCCCCCCGCCCTCGCCAATGTTTATGTACATACTTACCTTTATTAGTTGGGGGGGTGGAAACTCCTGGGATTCCTGGTATTGGTAAAGAAAACGTGTGTGTTTGCAGGGTAAAGGGCAAGCTTAGGGTTCTCCGGTGTGCTGGTGGGTTTGAGTTTCTGGGGAGGTTTATGCAAAGTCCTGTGGAGGAGGGTCTGGTAAAGAAATCTTTAATCTTGAAAAGAACGGGGAGAAATAGAGGACAGAGGTTGGAACGATGCAAAAAAGGAAAAGAAAAAAGGTCAATCTCCTCAGACTTTGGGAACCAGCATGAGGTGTGTTGATGATGTCACTTGAGGTCACTCCACTGAAAAGAGATGTCATTCTATAAGCAAAACTGATAGTCAAGTCCAGATGACAGAGGATTTGGCTTTTTGTCTTGAAATGGGTTTTTGTTGAGGAAATCAAGTTTAAATGAGCCAGGAAATCAGACTTTAATGAGCCAAGTGTTTTCTCCAAACATTTAGAGTGTCTAAACCTGTCTCTACTCTGAATCAATGTTCTTTATCATTAAAAAAAAATAAAATAAAATTGTGACAGAGAGAAGGAGATGTTCTTTCACTAGAAATATATAATTTTGCCTACAAAAATAGAACATTTCCAGTTTTGACCTCCTTACACAAGAGGATTTTTTTCCTTCAATGTAAGTGGCCTAGGGTTGAACCGTGAGCTCAGAAGCACCCTTTCCTGGGTGTCTGTCAAAGAGGTGGGATGTCTGCCTCAACCTCCTTTATCAGAAAGAGTTGAGGATGCCATCAACCGAACAAAAGGGAAGGGTTTAAGTGGCCATGGATGGAAGTTGAAATTTCATCAGAAGTTTTGAGCTTTTGGTATTATTTAATACACGCACTTTAGAATAATCACATTAGATACTAGTC
>VZZY01005111.1:0-34111 GCA_013400335.1 Eurystomus gularis | reverse complement strand
CCAGGCAAACAGACTGGCCAGCTGTTNAGACTGGCCAGCTGTTTATATATATAAACAGAAAATTGCATCTAACAGGAGTTATTTTAACACGCTCTGATCAGATTCTGTCCTTAACTCTCCTGCCCCACGTTGGGCACCAAAAGCTGTGGTGATTTAGTAAAGCTGTGGTGGTTCAGTCCCTACTGGCAGCTGAGCCACGTGGCCGCTGCTGCTGCCCCCCGACTCAGACAAAGGGAAAAAAGCAGGATTGACTGAGAATGCTTTTTGAGTTGAGATAAGGAGAGTTTAATACAATGACACACAAGAAACAATCATAGTAACAACAGCAATGACAACAGTGAGAAAAGCAACGTACAAAAATAATCGATACAGTGTGGACAAACAGACAGAGCAGAGCGGACCAGTCACGCACACATGGGAATCGCGCTCCGGAACCGGAACTAGCCCCGGGGCATGATGTCAGCATGGTATGGAATAGCCTGGCTGCACCAAATTAACCCTGTCCTGGCTGTACCAGGACAAACTGATTAGCAATATGCTTCTATTACAGGCAGCACAATTTCACTCACAATATGTGATGTGCTTTAGAGCAACCAGCCTTTGCCTGCAAAGAGTTTTCATCTCAGAAAAAGGTTTGGCAGTGTTTACAGCTGCCATCTCCAATATTCTTATTAGAGACTCAGAGTTGCCTACAGCCCACACAAACTCCTTTGCTTCAATTCTTGCAGCTGCAAACACAGAAAATCTTGCCTTGTCCTGGAAGAAAGTACCCCACAATACTCTGAAGGCCCGAGTTTCACCAGCACTGCAGATCTGTGCACTGACAGACCACCTAGCACTACCCATTTAACCTGGATCTGTCCTCTACACACAACTGCCGTTCTGTCAAACTAGCCCAAGCACACAACGCAGAGTTTATGCAACTTCATGCTGTTATGTCAGATTTGGGCTGGCTGCATTGCACAGTTTATACCCGATTCGGCAGGAAAGTAGGGTGGCATAGGCAGACCATACCCAGTCTACTGCAATACCTTGCCATGTAAAGCTGACTTGTCTACATTTTCTAAATGCATTTAAGTTGGTGGAGTAAGTTTGTGCTGGATCCTTGCTTCATGTCACATGACTGTGGCACTTTTGATCTAATATTAGGAACCCCAAGTCAGATTTACCTTATAAACTGCAGCCTAAGTCTTGGAACTTTGTGGCCCAGACTATAGACCTCAATCACATATGAAGAATCTATACTCACACCTCAGCTGAGTGCATGTTTGGGGCACAGCAGGGTCTTTTCTAACCTACTGTGTCTTCAGTGAGCCTGTTGTGGGTTTAAACTACACATAAGGTTGTCTCCTCTGCCTTCAGGGACTTTAAAACTGAGATGCACCTCAAAAACTGATGTCCTAGTTCCCTGAAGGAAAACCCAAGGGGAAGTGAAGTATAGAAGCGTGTGACTAATTTAGGCAGATTATTATGGCCACTGCAAAGGATACTGGTATCCAGGAGGGGTCTAAATGAGGTGGTATTGTGCAGACAGTATTGCCAGTACTGAGGGGAGGCACTGAAGATGGAAACAAGAAGGCAGTTGCTGGCATGCAGGCCAGTGAGGAAAATAAGCAACAAGCACTGGAGGAGCGGGATGGATAGCTGCATCCTATTGGCAGTATAACAGAAGATCTGGTGGGTGAATAAAAAAGATCATGGTTAGACACAAGCTTGAAGTCCCTCCTACGTGCTGTGATGGAAAGGGTGTCACAGTGGAGGGACTGAGAGCAGTGTGGTGGCAATGCTGTGTGAGTCAGGTCTACACTACTCTGATCTGTCTGGACTAGAGGTGGAGCTTTATGGATGTCAGGGAAAGACCACAAGGAGAAATTAATGTAACCAAGATGGGAGATGACAGTTTGGGAGCAGGTTTTTCCTGCATGGGTTCCCCAAATCTGAAGGTAGTGTAAGATTTATTAGGAGTTACTGAAGCTGTGGTGACTTTTACTGAATACAGTCTGAGACTCCTTTGGGAGGAAGAAGTAAAAAGATTTGGGTTCCACATTTCATTAGGGCTCTCAAGATCCTCTGATGTCCTCCAGCCTCAGAGATCTCACCCAGCACTTTAAAATTTACAAGCATACACACAATAGCCAAATGTGCTTTGTAATCTATTCTCAGGCAGCAGTGGTTTTTGCATAGATTGGTACTTACTCTATTCAAGTTGATAATTATTTTGAATGGAACACTCTCTGTGAAGTATGCCTGGAACAGCATCAAATCCTATGGGCTGTGGGGGGCATATCCATCAGCTGTACTCTAGGATGTATTCTGGAAAGCGTCACAGCTGGATAGTAGGATCCATTCTACTAGATATTTAAATGAGAAAATAGCATGCACTTTTCTTCAGTCTCTTCTTGCCAACATCTGGCTACTACTTACAAGGAATTTGCACAGTTGCTATGAACCATATCTGGGCATGCTTCCTTCGCCTGTGGAAAAATGTGGGAATCTAATAATCCAGCACAAAAACAAGGTGTTTCAGCTAATATGTGTCACAAAGACCCTGAGGACATGGATTTAGGATGTTTTAGAGGAGGTGGATCAAATGTATTTTTGTTGGCATTCACCTACAGTTTTCTGTTGCCTGACTCATTTACATATTTAACTATATTTACGTATAGTTACATATATAATATATCTAGTTATATATATATATAATATAGTTACATATATAATTAACATATTAACTATATTTACATATACTTAACACGTTCTGTATTAGGTAAATTAAATCCAGACTGAGCAGTAGGTAGCAGAGGTCTGGAACCAGCAACACTCACTCACCTGTGCCCACCCTCTCCCCAGCCTGTTGTGAGGGGACCATGGTGCTGCTATGGTGGTGCTTTGGGGGTGGGAGAGCTCAGATTAGACATAAAACAGAAGTTGTGGCCATCTGTGGTCATTAAAATTCCATGACACCTTTTGGTACTGAAGCAGTTGGTGCTAAAGCTAGCCAACTTGCAATACAAAGCAAACAAGCCCTGTGCAGCCTGACAAGAGGCTGCCTTCTGAGGTTTACTGTGTTTTCAGCCTGCAGTGGAGCATGGGGCAGAGCACCACGCTGCCTGTCTAAAAGTCACTAATCCCAGAGCCAGGAGCAGAGTAGCTGCATCCCTGTGACCAGAAAACATGCTGAGAAGAAAAGAGCTAAGTATGGAGTGTGCAGCATGCTAATAACACAGCTCCGTTGTTGCTGTGACTGGGTTTACTCACACTCATTGATGCTGGGTGGTGGCACATACACAAACAAGTCTATTTGGAGGAGGAAGAATCATAGAACCGTTTGAATTGGAAGGTCACCTGGTCCAACCCCTTAATACATTTTAATTTTTTTTTAGTGAAGGTCCTTGCAAGCTGCACTGTGAGATGTAGCCAGACACTTCAGGGCTATCCTGTGAAATAGAAAGGTTCTCAAGTAGGTTGGATCACATCTCTACATCTCTAAACTCAGAGTGAAAGTAAAGACCCTCCAGAAAATGAAGTCTAAACCACCACATAGAAGGGTAGAGAGGGGTGGTGGTGTCGAGGACCTTTACTGACTGACAGCTTACAGACCCCAGTACTTGCTCTCATCCCTGTGTTGCCCTGCTGTGCAGTGACCCAGAGCAGGAACCAATCCAGCTGAAAAATAAACTTTTTTTTTTTTTGCTTGGGTTGTTTTTTATCTGGCTCAGGTCTCTGGTCTCATTCACCATGTGCTACACAGACAGTGTACTGATGGCACAGTGTATGGGTAAGGAAGCAATGGGAGTGGAAAGGGAGCAGAATCACTTAAACTGGTGTAAGCAGCCCTGTTGTCAAAAATGCAACCACAGCCTGCCCAGAGTGCTCGCATTGGTGTCAGGGCTGGCCTGCACTTTGCACAGATGGGGGGAGGGTGACAAATGCCTGTCTCAAAAAAGCTGCAGAAATTCTGGAGTAACCAGGGCAAATCATCCCAAAATGCTGCTACTGGGACTCTGAAGTTGATGCATAAGGATGCTGGAACCTTGTGAAACTTAGTGGTGTGGCACCCTGATACTGAAAAACAACAGCAGCGCTTTATGTCTTGGTTCCCTTCTGTCAGCCTAATGCTCTTGCAGAATCATTTCTTCTCTAATCTGCTCTGGGAGGGGAAAAAAACCCCTAGCAATTCCCTTCACTCCTTCCTCGGCATATCCTGTGTGCCAGGGAGCTTGCTCAACACTCCTGGTGTTGCCCTCTGTTAGAAAGGTGTTGTGTCTGCACCCCAAGGGAGGAGCTGCTTGGTCTGGCACTGTGGGTGGAATCCCCACAGCACTATCCTGTGCCAGCCACTGAGCGGGGAGTGAGCCCAGCTGCCTTGGGTGCTGCACCCCCTTTCTGTCAATGGCTGCTGTATTTAATCTCTCTGTGCTGCTGCTTTCCAGGAAGCATGTGATCCTCTGTGGTGTGCTCTGGCTTCTATAGGGAATGAGTTAATGCTATAAAATAGTCTTTTTATGGAACCTCTTGGCAATGCAGAAAACTTTCCCATTGCCAGAATGTTGTTTTTATTCAACGATTTGTTCCCAGAAAGCAACTCATTTAACCAGATTTTCTCTATTAAGGGGCTTCAGCTGCATTTGTTGTTTTTTGAGCTTATTCGATGTGCTGTAAACTGTAAAACAGTGTCCTACAATAGATTTGTCTGAAGGAACTGAATTGTGTACAGCTGTGATTCTGCCTGCTGTGGGAGCTCCTTGAAAGTCAGATGTGGTATTCAAAGAGTAGTCTGTGTTTACAAACACATGGCCACACATACCCAGCACTTTCAGGAGCCACCAAACTAAGTTTCAAATCCTGCAGTTTTGCCTCTCTACTTGCCTGCCCCACACCCAGCCAGACAAGAGAAGAGAGTTTACAGAACTTGGATGGGATCATCTCATTTATTTCTGTTAAGAAACAAAACATTGCTGTTTGCAGAGGGCTGAATTTAACTTCCCAGCCGGAGCCTCTCATCTCTTAAGTTCTTGCAGACAGAAAAATGCCAACTGCTAGCAAGATAATCCAATTTCCCTTCTCTCGCCCTCTGAGGAAGACTGCCTGCCCATGCTGGGTTTTAGTCTGGCAGAACTCCTCCCGACCACTATACCCCCGGCAAGATCCATATCAAAGGTCTAGGCCCCCAGGGTTCATTAGAAGGCATTTATTTCTGCATATTCCGGGGGAGGAGGGGGTGGAGAAGGCAGATAACTTTATTCACAATGCAAATAGGCTGCCCTTACTTTCAACCCTTTCTTCAAACCAGGAGACATTAAAAAAACATGAGCTCTTCTAAAATAATAAATACATGAATTCTGCTGGGTGCTATATTGCTGGTACCTCCAGAAAAGTGCCCTGGCACCATCTGATGGGAAAAGCCAATGAAATCTGTTAATCTCTGCTGTTGCCCTTGCTCCCTGAAATGCTGTTAAAAGTTCAGCTGAGTGGGCTGAACCCACAGGAGGCACTTGGCTCATTTAAAAAAGATTGTTAGCAGGTACTTTTGCACAATAGCACTAAGATGCTTCAAGGAGCGAGGAAAAGTCAACCCAATTCTCTCTGCAAATTTGAAGTGCTAGTCTGTGATTTACTAATGGGGAGCAATGAGTTATTAAGCTCATCACAACACAGCATCCTGCTGCCTAATCCAGAGGGAGCCAGCTATTAATAAATCAGAACCCAGTGCTAAGCTACAGGGATAAAAGGATCTACATTAATATGAAAATATTAATATCTGGAAGAGCAGATTATTATCTAAATGGGTAAGAATGAGATAGCACCATTGTTTAGCAGAAATGGCTTGCTTCAAATCTCATTAGAGCTGTAATCATACTAGCAATGGAAGGTATATTCAGACCCTTCAAAGTGCTTTGGATGCTTGGTAAATATGGTGAACATGTTGGGGGCTTCAAACATCTGCCTAAGGCTTACCTTTCCTCTCAGTGTCAGCTGGAGGATCCACCTGAAGGAAACAGAGACCCCAGGTACAACCAAAAGGGATGATACATCTGTTCCTTCTGAAGGGTGTGCAGGTCATGGAAACACTGCACTCGTCATTGAAATGAGCATTGCCCAGAGACACTCACAATTAGGGATGAGCTTCTCTGCTCTGCTTCCCTCCAAAACTTTATCCAGAGGCACGGGGGAGGTGGGTGGAAGTCTGTGAGATGAGGCTGTGTTCTCTTCCTTCACTCATGCAAACCAAAGGGAACTCCGCATAGGATGCCTGCTGTGAAGGGGCAGAACAAGAGGGGTTTGCATCCAGGAGCTGTTTCCTCCCAGGCCAGGGCCCCAGGGCAGCCCTTTCAAGGACATCTCCACCACAGTTGCCTCAGGCACTGTCTGGCATGGAGTGTTCAGTCCTCACTGCTCACAGCATGCTTCTCTCCAGGCCTGGCCATTTTTCCTCACTTGTACTGTCAAGTGGAATCTGCCCCGGCAGGGGCTGTGGTGCAGCCTGGCACATACAGGCAAGCTCCCTGTGAAAACACGGGGATGGCTAGCGACCTGTCTGCCTTAATTTGTCACACCCAGACAATAACAGTGCCTTCTCTGCCAGCTGGGCAGCTGCTTTCCTGGGTTTCTCTCTAACACCCTCTATGATTTATGGTTCTCAGGTTGCCTCCTCACTCAGCCCCCAAAGCAGCCTCAAACATGGTCCCAAGCTCAGGGCCTCACAGCTATCTCCAAGCTTATCTCCTGGCTCTTTCTGCACAGAATCCACAGTGGGATGGTCAGCATTGCTGCTCCCCGGTCTCTTGCAGATGGTCTTCTTTCAACTGAATTAAATCTTTGTGGTCTGTGTTCAGCTGAATGTCTGTGTTCAGGCTTCTGAGAGGGTTTTGTATAAAACAGACATCGAATCACGTGAGAAGCCTTCAGCATCTACCCAGAAAAGCATGGTGCAGTTTGTGTTACAGCTTTTCACCAACTCCAAGATGCAAGTTTGTGCAGCTTAGCCCACAGCTCACCAGCACTGGCACAATGACTGCTTACTTGCCTAGGAGGAGACCTGTGCAATGGCATTGTCTTTAGCTCACCAGAATTGTTCCTAGACTTCATTGTAGGGGTACTTGGCCTTGGCAGTACTGTCACATGGTGATAAATTTGAGCCCTGTTTAGTGGCGTAAAATCTTTTCATCTTTTTTATTTTAAATCTAGTAAAACTTTCAAACGGCATGAGATTTCACTAGCAGAGAGGGTTCTGCAAAGAAAATGCAACAACCATTCCTGGTGACAAGGTCGAAGACAAAGTCAGACTGTGTTGCTCAGAGCTGTTATTTTCCTTAGGCACTTGTGGTGCTTCCAGTCTTAGTCACCAAACTAAACTTTCCAGCACATCCTTCAGGGAAGCTTCCAGTCAGGCCAGCGGTCTAGCTCATGCTTGCTTCATCACAAACCCAGAAAGACCTGTAAATCATAAGCAGAGATGTTGCAAACAAACTATGGCCCAACTGTGTAGGAGAGGCTGGTGAGTAGAGTTTAATCTACTCAAGATATGAAAGACCTTTCATAATGCATGTTTCTGATTTTCACAAATATTGAGACTATTCTTTGCATTAATGATAAAGTGGATTAAACATGCCCCACTTTCCTAGATAATGTCCTTCTGGAGTTTCACTGGGACAAAAGTGGATCTGTCATTTAAACTAAAGAAATCCCTGGTTAGTGTGTGGGAGTCTCAGGAGAGGCCACAGATCTGCATTGCAGCTGTGAAATACGACATCTTCTCTGTTGCTTATCACAGGTCTGTGCTTCTCCTGGGAAAATTTTGCCCAAAGGATTCATCCCTTGACAAATTTTCAACGGGATTTTGTTTGTTTATTTTAAATTTCTTTTTAAACGTCTGAAACCAACAAACTTAGAAAATGTTCTAAATCTATCAACTTGAGTTAATCCCTTAAAATAAAATAATAAAAAAATATTTCCTCCAGGCTGCCAACTTCTATTCCTAAGACTTAGTCTAAAATGGATTTAAATGACTGAAATTCTAAATCCTGAAAAAGCAGAGTTTAATTGAAAAGAATAAATGTTTTTCTTTTCTCCTGTAGTATTGCACTGGTTCATGGCATCTGATTCACCTGAATTTTAAAATGCTTTGCATCAGATGTGCATGTGTATGTAAAATGCTGCTCCTCTGACCTTTGTGCCCACTTAGCAGTGACAGGGGATGCAGGTACCCAACGAGCGAGTCACCCAGAGCCAGGTCTGCCTCATCCCCTCCCTAGTCAGTCCTCCAGGAGAGCTTTCTCCACATCTGTGCTCTGCTCCTTCTTCACATCTGTACTCATTTATTGAGCAAAAAAATCAGGGCAGGGAAGATGACAGATATTTTAGGTCCAGAACAACCCCTAGTTTTTTCCATGAAAGGCAGAATTTTGATATGATGTTATATGCACCCTGGAGATGGGGTCTGGCTACAAATGCAGCTACATCTCCCTCAGCTTCAGGGGTCCTCCAAGCAAGTGGGTGGGCTAGGGTCTATAAATGGTGTGTACTAATCCATACTCCAGTTTATAGAGAGGGATGGTAGAAAACACACAGCTACAATCTCTTCAAGGAATTTGTTAATATTGGAACCTCAGGGAGCAGCTCTGTGTACTTCATAGACATCTGTTTGTTGGAAATATCAGTTCAGTAAACAATTTTCTCAGCCTCAGTATCTTAGCAGTCAAGCATTACATATGAGGATGATGTTACAGGCCTTTTCAGTCCTAATGCAGGATTGTCCTTCCCAGTACAGAGGTCCACAGTTTATTCTCATAGCTGCACATAGACATCTGAAGCACATGAAACACTTGGGAATCAGCAATCACAATGAAGCCCCCAAAGTGATACCTCAGAAAGTACACTCCTCAAGGATCCCCAGCCCTCTGGATAAGATTCATATTGAACTCTAGATGTTAGATGTTAGACTGACTTCTTCCAGTATACTTCAGCAATAAATACATTTGTCCTGGAAATAGCTTCAACTGCCTATTTTTAATGAAATCTCTTTACTTTGCAGAGAGCTAATGGTCAACCATCTGTAGGCATTGGTCTCATGTAATCATGTGGGATTCTGCTGGACAGTGGCAACATACAAGAGCAGTCTGATGTAATGCATGGCCATGACTGGAGAATCTCAAGCTTCTGCCTGTTTCTGGTGTCTATCCAGGGAATGCAGTATTCACTGAGGAGAATGATGAAGGGAAAAAACCCTCTAACATAAAGTGGTTTCTGATGTTTGTATCCAAGCTGTTGCAGAGTATACAATGGCTATTGTCTTTGAAGAGCTTTGCTAATTGTCTCATTACCCTGGAAAAGACTTTAGGATATTAAATAGGGAACAATCAATCTCACTATCGGCAAATAACCCTCTAGGGAATAAATGCAGTAAAAGAGTTGTACTTGTTTTAGCATATGTTGCTTGTTGATATAATCCCAGATTCAGAGGATATTGCATTTGAAGAGCTTTTCTGGAACGCTTCAGAGAATATGCGTATGATAGGGTAAATGGGAATATGATTTAACTTTAAAAGATCTGGCACTGTAACTGTACCTATCTCTAAATATGTATATATCTCAAAATATATTTCATTTTATGACAGTGAGGAATGTCTTGGGTCGATACCAGTGACGTGTCTTGATGAATAGTTGAATGTCTTGCTATGATACAGCAGCATCACAGTACTGTACATCTTGAGAGCTAAGCTAAAAGACTCAGAATGTTGTGACGTGCTGTTCGGGGCCAGCTTACTGTAGAGGAAAGCAAAATTCTGGGCTGGATCCAAACCCAGAATCTCCATTCTCCTGCTTCTGGGAGCACTAGTTTTGCCCTACTTGTTTGACTAGGGATGAATGGGACTGGTTTGGTTTTCTTCCAGATTGGTTGTACTTTGTCTCATTATAAACTTCACCATGTCTTTTCCTCTGCCTTATCTTCCTCTCCTTCAAGGGCAATGCTGGAATGCAAGCAGGGTGGTGTTGCTGGAAGCTGTTCTGAGCTGGGAGGACAGGCAAAAATGACCATTTCTCCTTCCTGGCATTTCAAACAGCTTCTGCTGGTGGGGCTGGGATGTATTGAGAACGTGTGAGAGAAAACACTGAAAAGGGAGAATAGGCACAAAATGGGAGGGAAAAAAAACAACAGCAAGGAAGTTAGAGACAAACTTCAAGTTGTGTATTATTTCTCACCCAGGCTCTAATTAGGAAGCCTCTTATGGGACTGTGAAGCTGTCAGGCTGCCAAATGTCAGCATTTTTATCAGAGATCATGCGAGTCTCCTGTCTGTAGCAGCTACAGTTTGGTGCCATTATCCTCCTGGGTCCTTCCAGTGTGTATGACTCACACTCGGCACTGGCACCTCTGGGGGCTTCAAGGCACAGTGGAGGGCTTTTCTTTCTCCCTTAAGAATCCAAAAATAACCCTTTTCCTGGGATTTGGCCTCTTCATTCTGGTTCTGTGCAGAGAGGGTTAACCATAGGGTGCAGAGCACTTTGGCAGTATGTGACTCAGATTTCCAGGGAAATCCCCAGCTTATCTGATGGAGCCTGTTAGTCTGCTCATTGAATAAGCTCCTGTTAAAATGTAATGTTTTTTAATGACTGCTAACCAAGGGCCAGATTCTGATCCTATCTTGGGATCGTTTTCTGCTGATGATCAGGTCCTGCCCCTAACTGCAGTGGTGGGGTGGGAAGGAGGCAGCTGCCTCCCCAGCTCCACCAGCCTCTGCAGAGCCTGGCCTTGCTTAGGAGCGTGGAGCTGCAACCAAAGCACCAGCTCTAGGGCTTTCCTGGTGCAACTGAAACACCAACTGGGCATCAAAACTGCTGTTTTACTGAGCCAAGACTTCAGGAAGTGTAACAGGCAGGAGGCTTTTCATGGGGATCTTTAGGGAGAAGGCTGCAATGCAGCCAGCAGAGGAAAGCATTTGTTGGGAGACTACCAAGGACTCCATGAAATGTAGTTGCTGCAAATATTTAATACGTGATCCAAGCCGTGCTCTGAGTAATTACCTTTCCCAGTGTTGAAATCAGGTTGATTTGTTGATTCTGCATATAAGATGTTGTCTATGTCTGCATAGGAAAAATGCTGTGTATTCCTCTGCATATGCACATTCAAACTTTAATTTTAATTTAAATTATGTGCATTATATCTATCTCTCTTGTTCTCTATGGGAATTGACTTTAAGAAGGTATTTGCCTAATAGGAAAAGAAAAAAATGTGGTTAGCATTTAAAGTTAACTTAGTTGGGTTCCAGGGTACTTCTGAAGGAGAGCGTAACAGCTCTGATTTCAGTCAGGCCCCAGCCACTATGGGATGGGGTTGAGCTCTCTGGCATGACCTTGTGACCACATTTGCCTTCCTTGTCTCATCTGAAACTCCCCATGGGCTCCCCAAGACTATGTGACATCAGAGTCATGAAAGGTTTTCTAGTATAAGGAGACTTTTTGTGTTTTTTCTTGCTAGCCGGAAATGAGATCTGGCCACCTTCACCCTCACATGTTGTGACACCCACTCCATTCCCTTGTGTGCCCCTTTTATTTGCCTTCTAGGAAAGCTTCTATTAAAATGCAGGCGCTTCTTTTAGACAGTTGCTACTTTAAAAGTTTCATAAGCAATCCATAAGTGCTGGGTTTTTTCCCCACAATAAACAATAACAAAGTGTCAAAAATCTCAAGCTTCTGTTATCAGAAGCAGAATCTAAAACCCATTTCTCAGGCTATTTTCTATTCCCCACTCCTGAGTTGTCAGGTGCTTGACATAGCTCCATCATGCCACAACTAGCCATTCCAACAAACAGAAAATGATTTCCAACTGGCAAACACGCTATTTACTTTCCAGAAAAATTGCACTTTCCCATCTGACAGCTGATCAAGGGATCTCCTGCTGCTGTCAGCATGAAGAAGTGTTTAAACACAGAGATGGAAGTTTAAACATTTTCTCATTATCACAGAATAAAAAAAAAATTAAAAAAAAAAAAAAAAGGCATTGAGACTTGCCGACCACCTGCTGTGCCAGTAATGAAGCAGCATCACATGACCAGCCAGTGAGGACTTTTATCTCTGCCCCAATATCATTACTGAAGTGACACCTGTCACATGACCTGCATCAGAGCTTTCATCTGGGCTCCCCAAATGCAGTTCTGGCTTGTGAGGGGGATTTTCCTGGTGCTTTCTTTCCCCCTTTAAAGAGAATTGCCCACTTGCACCATTACAGACAGGAGTTTGCTTGGATTTTTTTCTTGGGGGTACGTAATTTGGCCAACAAACTTGCTCTGGGCTGAAGTAAAACAGAATCTTGGCCTGGGAAAGAAGTTATTCCCTTTACTTCAAGATGTTTTAAAGCAAATATTTAAGCCTGCTGTTAAACTCTCTTTACATAAAGGAGGATGTTAAAGGATTTCTCAAAAATCTCAGATTTGTTTTTAATGTTTTATTAAGTGGTGAGAAGAAACAGTTTGATGACCGGCCAGCACAATGATCCCCATTTACATGCACTTCATAAACTCTCACCTGCGTTACCGAGGCACCCTACCCCTGCCAAGAGAAAGTCTTTTCTGGAAAAAAGGAAAGGTCAGTCCTGCACCTCTCTGCCAATGTCTGGGATTTTTTGTGGGGTCTTCCAACAGCACACACCTAGATTTGAGATGGGGTCACATACATGATAGCAGTATTGAGCACTTATTCACCAGAATCCATTCAGTTCTTACCTCAAAACAGCGTATCAAACATACAGGTGTCACAGGGGATGGTCACCCACACAAACTAAATGTGAGCAGGTCGGAGATAAGAGAGTCTGAGCTTCATGGCTTTTTCCTGCTCCTCCTTTCCCACTCCACACTCAGCCATGCATGAAGTCTGGTACTTCTCTGACCCCTTCATAATCTGATTCAGTTCACTAGAGCAATGAAAAACTAACTCAGCAAAAGATTTAATAGTTTTCCCCCTGTTTAGTGAGTTAAATCAGCTCATCAAATGCTTAAGAAGGTTCCAGAGAGCAAAAGAAGCTTGAAGCAGGGAGGGAAATGAGGGAAGGAGGACCACCTTTTTGGGTGGCACTAACTTAGTACATTAATTCAGATGTGTTTCCTGTTATCTACTCTTCCTTACTCATTACAACACTATGTCCATTTTTCTTGAAAGCTGTTGCCCCTGAGATTGTGCCAGCCAGGGGATGGAAAATCTACTGAGATCAGTACTCCTGGTGTAAGTACTGCTCCCATTAGTTTGGGAGAGGAGTGGTTCTGGTGCAATTTCTCTATCTGGTCTGGCATATTTGAGGCATTGGGCCTCCAATGTTGAGTTAATGAACAGAAGAGTGCTGGGTTGCAGCACGTCCTCTTGCCAGGGTCTTCCTGGCTTTCAACCCCTCCAGATACAGAGCTAGAAGGTATCATTCCATCCTTTGGCAATTTGGCATGAGAGCTTTGGCCATTATGGGGTAGCAGCTATGTAGAAGAGCAAAGCCATTCCCTCTGCTGCTCCAGGGCAGATGAAATCTATAGCTAATGTTCTGAATAGATACCATGAGGAAAAAGATTCAGTTCCCATAATTAGAACCCTCACTGTCCATGCATAACAAATCCTTTCGTTTAGCATATCTTGAGCACTTAGTGGGTCCCAGTTAGGAGCAGACATCTAGCCATAACCACCCCATGGCAGGCATTAGAGATCCTGCTTCTTTACTGCTCTTAGTCTAGCCATCTCCAAGAATGCAGAAGGAACACAGAATACCCCTATTCCAACTTGTCAACATTTACAGCCACTCTGAACATGCATATGACTATGCCACATAACTCAGAAGTGGAGAGCTATCTTCGACCTATGCAGCCAGCCAGCCAGTTTAGAAAAGCTTCATATTTGTACCAGTTCTCGGGAGCTTTTGCAATGCAACAGCCAGTATTGGTGTGTTTAAGAACTATTGTTTTTCTTCTGAAAAGGTTCCAAATGCCCTTCTCTCCAGAAATAAACCTGCACATAGGAAGCTGACACAGAGATACCTGCCTAAGTAGAACTCTATAGGATCCTCAAGTCTGATCTTTCTTATACTGCTATGAGGTCACTGTAATATTATTCCAGATTTATTGCAGAGCAAATGAAAGGCAGCAGGTCCTAACATTGAGACAAATTTCTGTTCAGTATTACTTACAAAGGGAGGTCAGGCATTCATATTCACTTTGAGAGTGGCTGGTGTTTCGGAGATTTGGGTCCACACAATCTAGAGGTGGAAAGACTTGAGACATAGCTTGCCTTTTCATCAAGCCATTAATCAAGGACTGTCATGTAATATAAGGAATACTTCTTACCCTCTTAACTGAGCAGTGCCTGCAGATAGTCTGTGCGCTCTTATATGTAGCTAATCTATACGTTCCTGCAATTATGTCTATAGTAAGTATAAAGGGGAACATAAATTGTTGTGCTGTGTCCTGCCTAGATCTGCAGTGTTTGGTTAGCAAACAATGGACTGGGATGGGGCTGGAGATGTAACTTCCTTACACTAAAATGTCACCTTCCAGCTCTTTCTATGGATGCCACCGAGTTCTCTGGTGTTTCCCATAGCTCCACGACTAGTTTTGTTCCAATGCCTCAATGCTCTTGCTCAGAGAAGTTCACCCAGTGATTCCAGTGACACTAGTCAGATAAAAAGTATTCAAGGTTTGTATGCCTGCACCTTAATGATTTATCTTTGTCTTCCTTTTCTTCCCAGATCTGCTGTGAGGTTACACCAAGGTTTTGGGGTCCTGATGTCCCAGAGCTGAGAAAAAGTATCCCACATAACTGAAACCATGTGGACCAGTACACAGACACAGTAAGTTGCTTGCTTTCCCAATTCTTTCAGGAAGAATTCTATGAGAAATTTCACAGTAACTGTAGTTGGGAAAGAGCTCTCTGATTTCCCCATGTATCCTGATCAGCACTCACCTCAGATTAGCTTTCCTTCTCATAGTCTGTCAGCAGCCCTGAGATCAAGGAGATTAAAACACCCTGGTAACTCATTAATGAGCTAGGACCCTCTGCAACAGGTGGACCAAAAATGGCCTGTGTTTGCCTGCATCTTAATTCTTTGCCATCTCCCCTCTGCTCATCCACACCTGCACACATTTAGGACCCAGTATAAGAAGACCCCTGAATCCAGCTCCAAGCAACCAGTCTGCAATGCACATCTAATGCTCTGCTGGTGTGGAACCAGTATGCTGGTAATCCTGTTAGTAATGGCAGAAGCTCTCTCTAGGAAATTATAACAAATAGTCTTAAACAATTCCTTTTGTTGACAACTTTATCCAAGAAACCATCTTCCCTGGAGACTTCACTCAACCTTTGACTAATCCCCTCCTTCCCTCAGGAGCTCTTTTGTTGAAGGAGATTGTAGGCAAACCCCAGGAATGACAGGTCTCTATAAGCCTTGGATCAGCCTCTACATTCTTTCAATTGTCAGTCCCCATCTGTCCTGTTTGTACATCGATCTTCTGGTCTAGGGATCTCTCTGTTAAGTGACACATGGCCGAGTTTATTCTGCAAGTCCAGTGTCCAGACAGTGCTGTTACATCTTCGTTGCCAAGTCAATCTTTCTGACATTGCTTTCTGAAAAACAAAAGGCAAGACATCTGCACAATTTCGTTCTCTTCTACTGAAAGGTGATATTTAAAAAACATCATCCCCTCCAACCAAACTCCGCCCTTGTTTTATACTTTCAAAGATTTTGCTTCATTTTGTCACTATCAAGAGTTACTTCAAAGGTCCTTGGTGTAATGGAGGGTTGAGTCTGACCCTGTTGCAAAAGAATTCTGGTAGGATAAAAATCCATGGCCTAAGTCCTGAATCAAAAGGAAAAATAAATGCTAATTACAAATATTCTGCAGGGCTAGTGACTTCAGTTACTTTGCTTGTTAACAGTTGGCTTGAAACAAGCTCTAATCTTCCTGTAGATTCAACTACACTTAGCTAGTATGGTATTACATGCATATAGGAGGCACTGCATTATTTATCTGCATTTTGAGAGGCAGCATGAGAATGGAAACATACCAATGATCCATATGTTCCTCCTCAGCAGGTAGAGGGAAAGAGATGGAATAGGGTAGAAAATGGATGGAGTACTGGCATGGAGTGTCTATCTCCCTGGGATAGATGCCTGGCACTATCTCTTCCCTTCCCAAAACCAGAAGGGGAACAAGGAGGAGACTGATGATGTTTTGTCCCTTGCTGTGTTGCTCATGGCCCATGGATTCATGATGGAGCCTTGTATGTCTAGTTGTTTGGTTTTGTCTGTTTTTGTAACTTAACTCAGGTTGGCCAGTGAAGGAAGGCTGGCCAGTTTCATTATGTTCCCAGGAAATTCCATTCTCTCATGTGCCAGCATGAGGCTGTTGTGCTTTAGATGCATATCTACCTCTGATTAGATTTGAAAAAGCATATAGAACCCCCAGCTTCCCATAGGTAGCCTATTAAAATGGCAGACAATTACTGTTTCATTTATAACCTTTCTTGCATGTCTGAATCCAGATGCCGTTTCAAAAAAAAGAGAATTAATAATATGAACGTTTAAGCTTGTTTAGTATGTTTTGTAAGCGGCTCAAAAAAGGGACACAATCACTTTGAGGTGCGGTTAATATTAAAAAAAAATATGTGAGAGTATCTCCTACTATTTTCATTATTTCACTATTTTAAATCATGTATTTGTGAAATACTCCCAAAATCAGTTAAAATTGGCCAAATCCAAGTTCATTGAACACTGAAGCATGAGTGCCTTCCTCAAGGAAGTTGTCCCAGAAGCCTTAGTGGAAGTGACAACCAGCTTTTTTGGCAGGATTAGTTCCTCACAGGGAGGGAACAGCCAGCCTGTCTGCACTTAGCTGAGCAGGTGAGCATGGAATGTATTCAGGCTGCCTCCAAAACCCAATCTGGTAATAGGTCCTGTCAGGTCCTTCTTGAAAGAACTCATGGCTGTCCTGTCTGCCTGCTGTTGTATGCATAATGAGAGCAGATGGGGTAGAGAGAGGATATGAGACCAGGCACTGAGTTCTGGGACCTATAGCAGGTACATGCCATCCACATGCACTTGAAAGCACAGATGGATAGCTGAGGTTTGCCCTGCTATCAGAGCTAGGTTGCCTCTTAGCTTGGCAGATAATAAGACAGTCAAAGTAATTTGGCCTCAAGATCAGTTTCCAGGTCTGCCCTGCACCAACAGACCCAGCCAGTGACACTGACTGGACACATGCTGTTAACAAATGCACAAAGTAAACAAAGAGACAGGACATAATAAAAGGGTATTTTCCGGTAATTTCTTTCAGTAACAGTGATCTTTTAGTCTTCTGTAACAAACAGGAGATGATGCTGAAGCATAATTTTGAGGTGTGTCATATTAAAATAGTGATTAATTAAAACCAAGGATGTTACAAGCTAAGGAAATTTTGCCTAGCTGTGCTGAGGTTCTGTTGTGTGTGAAATCAAAACAAATAAGCTATGAAATGGAACTCAACAGACAGGACAAAAATGAACAAAGCAATCTGGTCAGTTTAAGCAACAGGGAAATTAAGCAATATTTTGACTGGGGAGGCATCAGAGGAAAGGGCACTAATCTGAGACTGGGGAATATGAAGTAACAAACCCAAATCTCTCATGATACCACCAAGCATTGTGTACTGGGGCCATTGGCTTGTTGATCTCTTCTCTCTGAATGTGAGCTTTCCTGCTTTGTCCTCAGCCTGGATGTGGTTGTCCAGCCCTGGGTATCAGTTCTGTTTTTCCACCTTTAATACACAAAGGACTTCATGTACTAAGGGTGATGGCAGCAGCTTTGACAGCAGCAACTATGTGCTTACCCAAAAATTAGTCAGTCATCCCTGCTTTCTACCAAAACTTGCTTGAACCTCCTGAGACATGGCCTTTACAATAAGAAGCAAAAAGGTCACAGATTTCAGGTTGCAGTCTCACTTCTGGAACTGTGAGCACTGACTGTCCTGTGGAAAAATCAGGTTAAAGAAAAAGCTGCAAAATGGTTCTTTTCCTTCACTATGCTACTTTCCTAATGCTCTCCTGTGACATTAGCCACAATATAAACTAATTCAGGATCCTGTTTCTCACAGCTCAGTGTGTTCTGATTTTTTTGGAAAATTACTTTGTTAATCTAGGCACCCTTCTCTAGAAATCTCATCTACAGTTTCTACAGTTTCTTTTTTTCTTTTTCTTGGAGCAACCAGCAAGTACTATTTGGTAGAACAGTGGTAGGAATGCAACCCGCTAATCAAAAGGATTCAAATGGATCTACGCACTGCCAAGCTCTCTCCTTCCCACCCACCAGAGGGGGAAAAAAGAAAAAGAAAAAAGAAATAGAGCGAAGGCATGGAGCTTCTCTCCTTCAGCAATCTCACAAATGCAAAACCTTCCACTCCAGTGACTCCTCATTAACTTCCAAATCTGACAGTCTAATTATCGTAGCTGCTTCACGCTTAGAATAAATAAATACTAAAGTGGGTGTTTAAAGAAATTGAGCAGTGAAATTCAGTCATCTAGACAGTCAATATAGAGAGAGTTTATTTTAAATTTTTATATCCTTATGTATTTATATCATTTTAGGAAAGATAATGAGAGAGTTGTCTTTCAGGCTAAATGAGTTCCTAGGCTCATGGTTGCTTGCTGTCACAATCTTAAACTTAGCTTTAACTTTTGTGCCTTAGAAATCTGATCACTACATCCCCATTTGCTCTTTCTACTAATAACAGAGTGAAGGCAGAAGTACACCTGAGGATGAAAAGTGACTACACGGGAGTTCCAGCCTGGATGTCTTTCACAGCAAATAAGACAACTAAATCTTCTCAGATTTGCATTTAAGAGTGTTAAAGGGAAAAGGGAAATAAAAGAAACCTCAAATATAACTTGCAAATAGATAAAATACAGAAAAATGTCTGCTAACCTCTGATGCAATAGCATCTGCCTCCATGAAGGGTATTAACAGCACTTCCCCCAAGAGCAGTTCATCTCCCTGAACAATAAGACCTTTGTAGAGATTCTCTGGCCTGAGATCAATGGGAGTCAGAATATTTGATCCATGTCTGTAGGACTTTGTTTCCACAAGTCATGTGGGCCAAACTTTGTGCCAGTTGTGCTTTTGCAAAAGCATGAGCAGTGAGCAAAGGAAACCTTCCTTCTTTTCCTGTCTTCCCCCTCACCCTGTGCTCCTAAACAGGGTCCAGCACCTGCCAGCACAATGTCTGCTCCAGGCCAGTGCCCGGAGGAGAGTTTAAGCAGCGCAATATATACAGAGGCATGTGCCCTTGGCATGCATCTGCTGTGAGGTTGCAATGGCTCTTTCCTAGGGTAGTGGCTTAATGACAGAATACAAAACCTCAGTGTCCTGTCAGTATTTACGCAAGCAGATATTCCACCACTGTGGAGATCAGGCCAGGTGAAGTGAGTTAAGTGAAGATTTGCTTCATCACCTCACAGAAAGGACTGCTTCTGGTTCAGGAGTGACAGCTGATTTGATGCTTATTTTGGTTTATTCCCTTATTAAGACACATTATAAACTAGATTCATACACCTGGTGGGAACTTCACTTTCTAGTGAAGGTATCTGATTTGCAGCAGAAGGTATCCATATGCTGTACACACTGGTGGCAAAACACAGAGGTAAAAAAAGTAAGTGACTATATAAACCTTTCAGCTATGAAGAAGAACCGAGGGAAACCAGCCAACCCAAACAAGGTATCTGTGAAATCCAGCTCTTCTTTATATATGCCCTGTGATAACATCTACCAGCACTGGCTAATCCCAACAGTAATGGGATTTTTGGCGGGCAGTGGCTTGCAGCCTTAACCTCCTCATTGCCTGTGCTTGCTTTGTATTAGTTTAGATGCAAGAAGCATTAAAATGACAGTGCTCTGTCAACACCAAGCCTCCTTCCTCCTCCTTGTCTCTGAAAAGCTGAATAGTGGGCTGTTTTAGGAGAACCAGTACACTGTCATCCAGGTTTTGGGTTGCTGGGAGGTGGTAACAATCAGAGATGCACTGTACCCAAAAGGAGCAAGTCCCTCCAAGTCAAAGCCAGGATAACATCCATGTAACCTCCTCACAGAACACAAATTGCACTTGATGACTAACTGCTATGCAGATGCTATGTCCAAGGTTGAATGTCTCCTAAACTGTGAGAGAGGTCTATACCAAGCCTGGACATTGGTCCAGTGGGGATAGGATCTAAGGTGCCAGCTCAGGCGTCCCTGGCCCATGTGCCTATGTTGTTCAGCCAGAGCTCTTCTTGGGAGCACACTGGTGCTAACCACAAATCCCACTGCTTGCTCTCCCTGCTTGCAAGCCTGCTCTAAAGCATTCAAGAGCAAAAGAGAGGGAAAATAAACCAAATCTATAACTAAGAATAATAAGCTGCAATTTTTACTGTGTCTGACCTGTCTGACAGCAGTGAGATACCTTCTCAGAAGGCCCTTTGCACTTCAGGACTGACACTGAGTTAAGAGCACGGCTCATGCTTTCTTGATTTATGGATCTCATCTTTCTTCCAGGAGTGATTAATTGGACAGAAAACATTCTGCTTTAGCAGGTGGCAAAGGGTTAGACTGAAGTTTTATCAGAGCTGTTGTAGTGCAGGGCTGCACTGCACAAATATAATTGTCTCACGATTGTCTTAGGCCACAGAAAGCACAGCAAATGCTCCAGTTTTATGAAAGGTCATCGCTGCCACCCCTTAAGCTACTAGCCATAGTGGAAGGAAGCTGGAGAACCCCCTGCTCCTCTCCTGTGTTGCTATATTCAGAGGTGCTGGTGGCATGTGCAGATGATGAGTAGAGTTTGAACCTGGGTCTTAGCAGCCCTTTCTAAGCACTAGAGGCATGGGAGTAACCAACTGTAGGAGTGATCCATCTATGGACTAGCCTCACTCAGGACACAGGGAGTCTTCCTCTCTTACACCATGTGCTACTCCTTTTTTTCCTAGCACTTTGCATCTAGATTAACATAAGCAACAGCAACCTGTTCTCCTCTGCAGAAGCTGACCACCAGGAAGCAGAGAGCCTCATGCTCCTTCTACCCCTTCCCACAGGCAGCAGCCAGCCTCTAACCATTAGCATTCCCCTCAGTAATCAGAAACACACTATTTGGAAGGGTACTTATCTTTGAAACACTGATTTCTCCAATTATTTTTTCTCAGGAATTGACCTTTGAAAAACATCCTCTAGCTTCCAGCTTGTCATAGCAACTTATAAAAAAAGACAGTTATGGATACAATTATTTCATAAACATAGAAAATAGTTTCTTACAGGAACCTTTTATTTTTTCAAATGTTGTTTCCCTTTTACTCTCTCACACACCTTGGGATCAACCCCCTCCTCCTTTCACCTTTTATCTCCTGCTCATTTTTTTGTCCTTCTGCTTTAACATTCTCCTTCAGAGGATAAGGACTAATAGCCAGTATCTTCCAGAACAAAGTGGGAACAGAATATATTTTAAATCTGCACTGTTATCATATCAACAGGGATTTTAAAATGATACAGTTAAATTCCAAAATAGTGTGATGCCAAAGTGACACAAGAGAACAAATATCTTACACGATTATGGCAATAGGGATGGCTACATGGGGAATTATTCAGAATTGCCTAATTTTTACAGGCTTAATGAGTCACTCATGAATATGGTCTTGCATGATCATACTGTACATGTTTCAGCCCTGTGCACTTTGATTCTGTTCCCAACACATTGGTTGCTATGCTAATGCCATGCAGTTTCCAGTCCACAAGGTACTTCTCACCACAATATGGGGGATAATAAATATGGGATGGTGCATAAACCTAGTGAAATGAATCTATCCCCTCTCTGGCAGCGTGTTGGAGAGATTGACACATTATGCCAACCTGTTTTCTCATTCTTTCTATTTCTCCTCACTCACTTTCTCTCACACTGTCTGTCTCTGTACCTGTTTTTTTCTACACTCTCTCTCTTTTGGCACTGACACTTTCATCTTCTCCCTTGGGGATTGGAGATGTCACTGCGGGAAGTGCTTGTCCGCCTCTCCAGCAGCAGCAGAGCCCTGTGGCTTTGACAAACCTCATTTAATTGGGAGGAAGCCAGGAGGGTTTGAAAGAACTGAAACATCCACGAAACTCCTTTTATCAGGCATAATTTAAACTCTGCATGGAAAAAACCCTATATGTATAAAGAAAAGTCAACTTCCCTCCTGCTGTGCGTGCTCCCCTCCTACCCCCCCGGCACAGGCAGGCTCCTGCGAGATTCCATCTTTTCATTTTTCTAAAAGTGTCAAAGTAGATTTGTGCTCTGTGGCTGGGTGAACAGAAAAGGAATGCAGATGTCTCTCACTCATGCACATACACACAGAGAGCACCTTCTGAAGGGCAGCGGTTTGGGAGCGATGATAGCTAGCTGCTCCTTCACTTGGGATGTGTCACAGGAGCCAGAAGGTTAGGTTTTCAAATATTATATATTTATATATATATATATAAAAAAAATAGTTTCAAATGTATTTCAAATAGTTTGACAACACAGTCCAAGAAGGCTTCTTCTTAATTGCCCTTGTCTTAAAAATACCCACCAAACTAACTAGTGTAGTGGGTGCCCAGGAGGCAACGGGGAATGTGAGGGCTCTCTGGCTTATTGCCCAATAGAAGGAAGCTTTACCTAGTGAGAAATAGAACCTGTAGCTTGAGAGATATTGTCAGCTCAGTGCAAGAGAGGCAGATCTGTGTGTATGCAGCTGTGTGCTTAAGAGAAGGGAGCTAGGGAAGAAGAAAATAAAGCAGGTAAAACTGAGGGAGAACTGGTGTGACAGGGCAGGACAAACAGCTGTTTTCTCTGAACATCAAAAGGGAGCAGGAGGACTGGTCCAAGGGAATTGAGGCTAGCACATCATGCTGAGCAACTGGGAATTCCGGACATCAGGAGGGACCAGCATGTGAGTTACACTGAATACACAGTGTGAGCCAGCCTGAGGGAAAGCTCTGGGCCCCTGGGGTTACAGAGTGTGGGAGAAACAACCTGTCAAAGCACATATTGCTCAGCTTTATAAATGTACCATGGTGGCACCCCAGCCAGGTCCCCTTCTAGTATTAACACTGTGGTCAAGTGGAAGAAAACAGAAAAACAAGCTGTCAGATTTGCAATGGGATGTAAACTTTGCAGCATATGGGAGTGGGGAGGGAGAGCAGGCAGAAAAGAGAGAGACATCCAGGTGAATAGTGGAGACTTTCAAAGTACAGAAGAAACTCATAATAAATAGCATGTGAAGTAGCTCTTTCTTGGTGAGTTGAAATTGACTTACCAGCAGGAACCTGATGGAGCAGAGGAGGCAGAGGGCTGAAGAAGCCATGAAGAAGCGCATCTTGTGCAGAGATCCAGCCTCCAGTGAAGGAGTAAGCATCCTGAGGCCAAATCCTGCACTGCTGGCACCCTGCTCAGCCTAGGAAAACAGGAGAAAAAATAGCATAGATGAGCATGAGCCAGAAAGCTGGAAACAGAATGTGACCCAGCCCATCACAGAGCTTGGGTCAGACACATTGGAGGGACAAAGGGGAACTGGACAAACCAAACCCAGCTACATAGCTTTCCAGGACATTTGCCTTTCCATATAAGTTTGATAACATTGGAATATATGCATCCAGCATTTCAGCTCAAACTCATGTTTTCAGAGGAATTTTGAAAATAAATTGTTATTCGTAAAAGGAAGACATAAGTAAAAGGGAAAATGCTGCTGGGGAAAATATATTTAAGTGATGTAACTGGAATATCAGAAGTTGATGTTACCAGTTTACAGTGACAATGCAAGAGCACAAAATAACCTGACTGTCCCACTGAGCAGACCAGAGGTCAAAACGGAAAACTAAAGATAATACCATTTCCTCTTTTCCTGCCTTACTACCAGTAGTGGAGCTGGTTGTAAAATGTGCTGGGGATTCAGGGAATTGAATCTGTTTCTCAGGATGAGTGCTTAAAACAGATGTAATGCACACATGCTCCATGCCCAGTAAATACCAGTACCAAGTAGCTGCTTTCTAGAGGAGCACACAGCTGGGGACAAGGAAGTGGAAGAAAGAAAACAAACTAATAAGGAAACAAATAAAAACAGTAATTTAGTTTTACAGCTTTTACTTTGTTTGTTTGTCTGATCATGTTTCAGCATCAGGAGGCTCATTGGAGCATGGCGTGTTGTGCTTCCTCCCTCAGCCCCCGCTGATGCTCCCCTCCTATTGACATCAGGTGCCAGTATCCTCCTGCCCTTGCAGTCCCTCTACCTACACAGGATATTTGACATGCTGACATTTTTGTTTGGAGGAGATAAAATGTAAAAAAACAGAAGGGAAAAAACAGAAAGACAGAGAGACAGGGAGAGAGAGAGAGAGGGAGAAATCCTAAGAATTAGATTTATAAGAGGTATCTGGCCTCACTGTGGTAGGTAACTGCTGAATTCTCACCTCCAGCAGAACTGTTTGAACCCCTGCACCCTTGGGGAGAAGGGACAGGACCAGGAGCCCAAGTGCCCAGCCTGAGGCTGCTTGCTAGAGCTGCAGCACAGGCTGCCCCTGCCATGGCAGGGTCTTACTGGAGCCTTTCTGCCCCCTCAGTCCCTGCTGCTTCAGGCTCCTACACTGGTAGCAACATGGTTCAGTGCTTCCCACTATGGCTCAGGCTTCCTGGTAGTGGCCGAGCTCTGCACAGAGCTCCTCTTTGATTTCTTAATCAGCCATGGAGAGTCATGGCTGAGTGGTATGCATGAAGTAGCTCTTTCCCTCTCAAGAGCCAAGCATGGCAAAGCAGCCATTCGGCCATACCAGGATAAGGACTCTATAATGCAGAGTTGGAGCTGGCCCGCATACAGCCCAGAGCTCTGCTGCTGAGGCACTGGGCCAGCCCATCAATACTGTGCTGTAAAGGGGCCTGTCAAGTGTTTATGGCCAAAAAGCAGAAACACAACACAGCAGAGTTGCAAGGAATATAATTGTTTCTTTGTTCAGGTTGAGAGAGGATTTGTTCTGTTCCTGGACCTGTGTTATCAGGGTTTGGGACATGCTGAGCTTTGTGTGTTTCTGAAGATGTGCATTACAATGGCTGGCATTTCAGCAACCTGTGCTTTGCTGAAATCCAGCACATTTGTTCAGCCATTCAGAACAGCATTTGCAAAACTCAGCTCTGAAGGGCAGCGCACTTCCCTCCAAGCAGGGTGGGATCCCAAGCAATGAACTGAACAGATAATAAACAGCAGTGATGAAACTTGTGGTTACATCCTCAAAAGAATATTTGATTCTTGACCTGTGCGTAAACACAATCCTGAGGGCAAATCCTGTCTAGTCTTTTCCTACATATCTATAAAGTCTGTTGTGTTTCTCAAAATCAGTATTGAGGAGATTCAATTCTAATGGCTCTGTGAGCTAGGTTAGGGCACTTTGCCTGATAATAAATTTCTTTCACTGATACATATATACATTATGTATATATATATGCTTGAAAAATATTATCTTCTTTTAGCACACTAGGGAGTGATGAAGCAGTGTTGGTGTGCCTGGTCAAGCCAAGGTATGCAACTATGGCCCTTGTCTCATGGCTTTTGACCACTGAAGAATGTGATTTTCTCCCTCCTAATTAATCACAAGATCATTTCATTGTCCTGTTAAAATGCTGTCCTAGCACACCTTCCTTACCACTGTTGAGCAATGTTCCTGTAGTCTGTTTCCAGAAATGAAAATTGGGACCGTGCAAAGTCTATCTTCAGTCTGGGCAAGAGGGCCTGGAAAAGTACGACCTCATAATGTCACTGAATCACTTGCTTATCTGAGAATAATCATTACCCCTCTGAGAATAATAAACCCACTATGTACCTATGTCTACTGAAATATCTCGAAAGCAGTTGCTTAACTGACATTAGATCTTCTTGTTACTACAGAGCCACCCCGCTCTTCCTGAGCTTGCCAAAAGAGCTCATTTCAAGTTAAAGGATTGCGTGAAGAAACAAATAAACCCAGAGGTGACTTTGACATTGCCACTTTAGGTAGCTTACCTGTCACACATGATAGTGAGACTCTGAGGTCTCCTGGAAGCAACCAGTTCTAGAAAGTGTAACATACAATCACAGTATTAAATTAAAATCAAGCCAAAAACTATTCTTTGAGCCCTTAAAGTAAACATATGCTTAGAATTTCAAAGGGGCCTATAGAATCTGTCATCTTAGTACATATAAATATATATTATTCCTATAGGACTTGAGTACCAGCATTGATGTTAATAAGGCTGTTCAATTTCTGTAACCCTTTCCTTTCATACATCTGTGAATATAGGCCTTGGGCCTCCTGTTACAGTGAGTCTTAGCTTTGACTTTAATAAAAGTAGTTAGCAGTCTCTAGAGCCTTCGCACAAAGGAAGCAGAAAGATGTGTGCAGGCCTGAATCCCCAGCAAATAGTCTTGGCTTACTAAGCAGCTGTTGAGCTTCATGTATTGCCCTGTGGTTACATGGGGCTTTTATGCATGGATCTGGTAGAAAGGCTGGGGACAGAGCAAAGGCACTCCACTCACTTCTTGCCCACTATGCTTGCTGTCTATCCCTCATTAAGTCTGCTGTTTGTCAAGTTAACCATTTTCATGCAGGCTTTGTACTTACTGATTCAAACATCTCTACCAGACTGGAACTTTGCAAAGTTTGCAGTTTTGGGAAGGCTGTGTTGTTGTTGTTGCCGTTTTTCAAGGACGCATTTCTAAACATTGTGGGAAATGTAGAGGAACACATTGCTCAAATGTTTTCTTACAAAGCATGAATTTTCTCAGGCTTAGATATGAATGAGTAGCTTAACCCTGGAAGATTTCCCCTTAGAGCTGATCAACAGAGGCATTTTCTTGCATCAGAAATGCTGTAATTTCTATCCAGCTACATTTTCCTGAGCACCATTTCTGACAGCAGAGATGATCGGTGCTGTAGCCATGGGAAGGAGAGCAGGAAGTGTGGTGTAGACCTCTTTTCCAGCTCAGCCTGGACAAGCATTCCTCACAGCAGCAAGACCACCAGGAGGGTAGTGCCACCGGTCTATTGCCAGCAGACTTGGAGCCTGGCTGAGGCTTATGCTGTGGGGGCTGGAGCATCTGAGAGCATCTGCCCTCCCTTCCTGCCCAGAAGCAGTAGCCACATCATTCAGGGACAGAAGCTGCTGGCTATGAGCAAAGCAGGAGTCCCCTCTGCCTTTGCCTGCATGGCCATTTCCAGAGTCCCAGGCCCAGGGGCTTGGTCACTCAGTATCTGACTTGATACACAGACAATTTGAAAAAGTGCAAGTGACTGAGCCTTCAGCACTTGACCTTTCCAGCAGCAATCTTTCACCATTAAGCTAGGCAAGCAGGTTGTTAAACCTATTACAGGGTAAGTAACAGTTCACAATTGAAGCATTCTCCTATACTCAAATACTAGGTAATTGCTAAAGCAGTAAATGGCAATATAACCTGGGACAGGATTCATGACTGTTTAGAATCAGAGGTTAAGTGCCAGAGCACTGGAATATATTGAAGTAATGTATTAGTATTTTGAATAGCCCCTTCCCAAATCAATCACAAAGATTAACTCTGGCAGAACATTCCTCTTGGATCACTAATAAAATTTTCTCTGCATCCTCTTTCCTTCATTTTGCTCCCTTGACTGTAATGAAAGTGTAGAAATAAATTGTCCATATTGAGTTTCCAGGCAGAATAGAAGAAAAAAACATTTAACAAATGGTTTGGAAAGGCATAAGATTGTTTTGTATAAGGTAGAAATTTTTATCTCTTTCCAGAGTTGGCCAAAAACTTTCAGATGTTGTAACTTTCTGCCAGAAAATTTTTACTTGTGGATGGAAACATTCCATGACAATATGTCAATGTCCTTTAATATTGAATGAAAATGTCAACATGACTTAAATATTGTACTTTAATTCTTCTAAAACATTTTAACAATATTCTTTAATGAGTTTAACATAAAAGTTAAAAATGCACATTCAGTTTGTAACAGCAGGGCAAAATGTTTCAATAATATCTAAGTGAAATCTTACTTTGTTTTTGTGGAGTGCATTTTCTGATTAACATTTCAATGAGGAAATAGGGTTTTCTTTACATTTCAGATAGAAATATCAGCTTGCTTACTGCAGACTGGGAGGAATACCTGAACTGTACTCTGTTGCTGTCTCAAGCAAGCCTCTTGACTTATATTTATCATTTAAATAACATGGCGATTAATAATTATCTACAAGGGGCAGTGTAAGAGCCAGTGAGCCAGCTGCTGCTGTCCCTGTCCAAACACATCTCTCAGTGGAGAATTCTGCTTGAGTGAGGACTGCCAAACTTGCCACTTTGAGTACACAGAGTTTTGATTATAAATGGAAGATAATGGGTAAGATAACAGTGTGTCTCTGCTCAGGGATTTAATGCAGTTAACTAATCCACTTTAAATCAGTTCAGATTAATCTCCTGACTGACCTCACATAGACAAACCCCTAGAGAATGCCAAGGCCCCATTGTGTCAAGCAGGGTAAGAACAGAGCAGTAAATATTTTCCCTACTGTAAGATTAAGATAAATCTAAAATTTTAAAACAATGTAAACAGCTACTCATTAAAGGCAGGAGATAAAGAATACTTCAATATCATTTTAAAAGTGGAAAAACTACTGATTTAATCATCTTACAATGATGATCTAGACATAAAATGATGGGATTGTGTAGGGCCAGTTGGCTTTTTTGACAGTATGAATAGATCTGAAAGGTAGCAACGAGTTTGTTATTTTCTATCCATATGCAAAGGCAGTGTGTGCTAATGAGGAAACACCTTCCTATATGAAAACCCAGGTGGAAGTGGCTAATGAACTGATAATGAGGCAAGCAAGACAGAGGACAAAAGTTAAACTTTCCTAATTGATGAAAAGAGAGAAAGAGGATGTCAAGTGCTGTTGGATGAAGGTACTGGGGTTGCAGGCTCACAGAGAAAATTTGTCTCATTAGTGAAATCTCTGTGGCTACACGACAGAAGCAGAGCTCTGGCTGTGTGGCAGGCTGGAAACTGCAGTCTTTGCCCAATGCCAGCCAGATAGGAAGTTTCCCTACAGCCAGGCCAGCACGTATTGTGCATTAGTTACAGTGCCGCTCTTCCCTTTGGGATCAAAGCCACATGCAGTTTATTATGACAATAACATTTTCATCGTTTTAGAATTCACTTTTCAACCATCCCATTTGTTAAATGAAGCATCAGCATAAAAAGTGAGATAAAATGTTTTTAAAAAAGGAAGAAGAGAGAAAGCAGTTGGGAGTGCAGACTTCATTCATAGTCTCAAAAATTCAATTGAAGTTTGCGTTTCAGAGCCTGCTGCTTGTTGCCTCCATCTTCTGGTGATATTATGGAAATGCAGCAGATACTAAAAATCTGTACTCAGGAGCAGACGTTGACTTTGGAAAGCTTCTAAATCTCATTTGGAATAGCAAAGCTTGCAGATATGTGAAAAACTAGGCTTAATTTAAAAGTAATTGCTGCAACTGAAAAAGCCCACTGTAAAGCCTGTGTCTGCTAAGTGGGATGATACTATCTGGCATAGGAAACTTCAGTAGTCAGCCTGTGTAATAAATCATGGAGTAAAGCTCGCTCCTCGTGAGTTCATCATGCTACAAACAAATAAGCACTATTCTCCACTCTTTGGAATCCAAATGTCAGAAAAAATGAAATAAAACCCAGCTGGGTACATTGAGTGCTCCAATATTCCCATTTTGACAAAAGCACTAGCTTCATGTCATGGGCTTGTGATTCCTAATCCTTTCCTGCCCTTGTCCCCTGCTGTCTAGATTCAGACTTGTAACCATTAATGGGGCTGGATCAAAACACTGTCCTTCTGGTGTCACCAATGGTGTTTAGAGGGGATTTAAACTCCCTGCTTTTCAGTACAGTGAAACGAACACAGCAGTAGATTAATGCAAGGATTTGAGCTCACACAGCATGAGAGCTTTCAAAAATAGTGTTAACAGAGCTACAACTGCCTCTTTCAGGGGAAGCAAAATGAGGGGAACAGAACAAATGAACAAACACAGGGCAAAGCCTTGTTGCTATGGGCAGGGCTCCTAAGCACAGGGAGCCAGGGAGAGGGCCAGCAAATGCACAGAGAATTGGAGTAGGAGCTCTCCCAACCCTTCATGTCCTGCAGGAGCTGATTCTCAAGCCAGGACTGGGGTAAAACCATGTTTTCAGGCTCTGTGACTGCATGTAATTACTTACCCCAAGTGTGTCTCCTGCAGAGAGGGAGTGAGATCACAAACTGCAGGGCTGGCCATGGAAGAGTTCTTCACTCATCCTTACTGTTTGCCTGGCATTAGGCACAGGTTGAGATTTTGGCAAACTGTAGGCAATGGGCACGAGGCCCATTTCTGAAATTCTTTGTGCAAGAAGGCACAGGGGCACAGAGTGGTCAAATACTCCTTTGCACATTTCATCCCCTGCCAGTTGTCCATAGAGGGAGTGGGGAAGCTGCTCTTTCTCCCACTGCCCTGTGTGTGCCTGCCTCACAGACCCCCCAGCCCACTCTGTATCTCCTCTTCAAACTCTGCAGCAGGATGTGCTCAAGTTCACAGTAGTGACAGGAAAACATCTAACTGTTTCCAGCTCTCATTTCAAAGATTCCTACTAAACCACCTGGCCCAGGAGCCCTTCCAATAACAACCTCAGTCTGGTACTGAGCCTACACTGCTGAATCCAGTGGGAGTTTTGTCATCAACTTCAGTGAGAACAGGATCACACCTCAGTGCTTTGTTTTGCCTGTGTTTGTTCCTTGCCTCGGGCAGGAACCTGTTTGTTTGTTTGCTTCCTGCACTCACTGCAAATATCAATAGGACTAAGCAAGCATTCAAGCCATCAGGTTTGGGGAAGCACTCCAAAGCTTTGCTTATCTGAACCATCCCAGGCACTCAGATTCACACAACTGGGCTGGAAATAACCTCAAGAGAGGATTTTTCAGGCAGACTCCATAGCTTCCAGTTGGAAGCTATGGAGTTGGGCTCCAGTTGGGCTGAGGGTGTCCTGTGGGGCGAAACAGCACTTGTGCTTCAGAGAAGAGAGGGGAAGTGCACAGGAGCACGTGAAAGGCAAATAGCTTTAAACAAAGATACTGATTTGCCTTCTTACCAGCAGCCCCATCAAAAACTGGCTTGATTTAGTTCATGACTAGGGTAAATAGTCCAACCTTGTATGACTAACCTTCTTCCATCCAGCCTGGTCTGTCTAATTCAGGTGTGAGCCAAGTGCTTGGTTCCAGCACATGGCTGGAGCAGCTCAGAGTCCCTTAGGCAGGCTCTGAGGAGGGGAAAGAGATGCTGCTTCTCCAACTGGCACAGCTGTTGCCTGGCTCAGCACCCCTCTTCTGTGTGTTTGCTAGCAAGGTGGGATGCTCCCACATGAAGGTGTCCTCTAACTCCTGCATTTCTGTCTGCTCCAGCTACAAAAGGCACCAGCATCACAGGATCACAGCACAGGTCAACTCTGTCCTGCTGGAGTCCATTAGGGAAACCTATCAAGCCTGAAAGCAACTCAGACTTGAAAACTGCTTGTGATGACTAGACTTGTCTTTACTCGAGCTATTTCCATGCTGCCTAGGTGCCTGTCCTCTCCTTCTGAGCCCTGACATTGGCACCCTCCACAACAGCAGAGGACAGCACTGCTACTCAGACAAAACAGAATTAAGTGTAAGTCACTGCTCACGGCAGTTCTGGGCAGTCACACATTCCCTGTTGCCAGTACTAGCTTCTTTGCTATAGTAGCCTTAATGATTGCACTTTTAGATTGTCACTCTATATAGCATCAGGATACCTAATCATCATTACTGAGGGGTTTTGGCCTCATATGAGCAAATGACTGGCATAAAAAATTTTGTGATGAGTTTGTCTTACATACAAGCATCTCTTTCCTCTCAGATTACTCTTTCCAACTTGTAGACTACCAAGCCAACCCTTCAACAACTTAGAAAAGAAAGCGCTTCCTCCAGCTGCCTGCTCTGTGCTGACTCCCTGTCCGAATTAAATTTGCTGTGGACAGTGACACATTCCCATTTCACACTGGTTTGATTAATGTGTCTCAGCTAATTGTGTGAAGGATTCCAGTTCTTTTGACTGTGAGACCAGGTTATTGTTCAGCCAATCGCAGCTACCATGTGAAAATGGGGGCTGTTTAGTGTTCATGCACCAGAATCAAAGGAGGGGCATCTTGGACTGGGTCACAGAGCAACACCCACTTCTTTGAAAAGATGTTACTATGCTCTACTAAACCTGTAAACCGCTTGTTCAAAGCACGTCTTCTCCCTCCTCCTCTCCCTCCTGCTCTTTTTGCTCCCTTCCAGAGAGGCACCCATCTCCCCCCCAACACTCTCTTAGGTTACAAGAGAGAGTGGCTAGACTGTAGATGGGTGGATTTCACATTCTAGGTTTTTAATATTTCACTTTTATATCTCTTTTACAGAATGAGCCTGCTGAGAGGCTGAGAATCAGTGCTCATCATTTCCCCCTCACTGACACTTGAATATATTTTCCCAAGAGAAAACATTAAACAAAAAGAAGAGAGAAGGGGGGGGAGGGGGAGAGCGAATTAGCTAGCTTTTCAAAGCATACTTCTCAACCTGTCCATATCAAAATAAGAGACAACTGGCCCTTTGAAGTCCAGGACACAGACTTCACTACCAGCCCATGTGGAAATAAAAGAAGCCAGCTTTATAAATCACACAGATTTCTCACCTTGCCCACATCAAAATCAGGGACACTGACCTTTAAAACGGAGGTTTAAAGGCCCCCAAACCAATCTCCATAAAAATAAGGAGAGTTCAGATAAACTTCAGCTACCTGTCAGCTTTTCCAGTCTAAACCAGGAGACATTGGTCCTTTGCACTGATGAGTGGAGACTAACTACATTGTCAGCACTCAAAGCAATGAAATCTTCCATCAGCCTAACATATACCCAGCACTCAGTTAAGCTTCTTTGCCACACATATACCTTTGCTTGTCAGTGTTGTTTTAGTTCATATAAACAACACTATCATTAAGCAGCTGAAGTGATTTAGTAACACTGAAGCATAGGATTTTTCATAATGAGCAAACTGAGTGGCTAGTAGCTCAGAGAAAAAGTTGGCATTCTTGTGAGTTAAATCCTACCTGGATTATAGTTGAGGAGCTTGGAAAGTCCTGGCCAGATGTCCTCAGTTGGGACCCCCAGTACCTGTGCAAAAGAAGAAACAGAGTGAGAAGAGCAGTAACCTCTGTCTGCAAGTACTCTGCCTTGGTATGGAGCTGGAGAAATCAGTCTCATTGGAGAAAGACTGGCCTTTACAGTAAACCAGCAAAGATTCACACTGCCCTGGATGGTGCTGGATCTACCACTGCGCATAAAGGACACTGACAGTTTAGCACTTGATTTTATAGTAGAAAGGGTCCTGCTGAGATTGGATGTTGCTGCTGCTGGGAACAGCAGTGAAGGTGTATGCAGCTTCTCTGACAGGTGCCACTCCTTCATGTGTTTGCCAGCCCAGGAGTCACACTGTTGAGCGTGTAAGGTTTCCTTCTGCGCCAGAGCTGCACCGGGACTTATTCTGCCCACTTGTGCTGGCAGCAGCTAATACACTCAGCAGCAGCACAGACTGGGAGCCATGAGAGAAACCCCTGCTGCTCTGACGAAAAAGAAAAGCTGCCAGGCAGGTCTACTTCCAGGTGCTAGAAAGCAGTCCAGTGTCTTATCCTGGAGGGTCTAGAGTTTCAGCAGTGTCTTTGGCCTTTATTGTGAATTGTGGGCTTCAGAAGTAGGTCGTCACTGAGCAAAATCTGTGCCAGTAAAGCCTCATATTAAGGAAAAGGAATTGTCTTATCATCTGCAAACTGTAATTAATGTGACACAAATCTAATGTTGGAGAAGAGAAAGTGAATAAAAGACCCTGACATTTTTCATGTTAAAATTTCCCCATCTTTTAAGGAAATCTGGTAATTTTGAGGTTTGTCTGGATGATAAGCTTTGAATGCTTGGAGTTAGCAGTACTGATTTATAATTATCATGTGCTGTGAACTCTTCTTAAATGTGTGGCTTTACCTCTTTAGCACAATTCATTCATATCAACAGGCACAAGGAT
>VZZY01005105.1:272-11657 GCA_013400335.1 Eurystomus gularis | reverse complement strand
TTTTTTTTTTTTCTCTCTTCTTAGCTCTTCCAGTGACTGTAATGCCTGTTGGCTGCTGCCACCATTTGGACTTTGAATCCACAGTAAAGTGAGCTTCTCTTAAGATGATTAAAAGGGATTCTTTTGTACTTTTCATGATTATTTTTATTTTATTCTTCTGAAACTGTAAAAATAGTTTTCAAGATATCACAATAGATATAGACCTTCATTAGTAAAGTGTGGGCAAAGCAAAGCTGCTCTAGTTTCATGTTCCAGCAGTGTTAGTTCTTAAAGCATTTAGGAATTCCTTTCAAGTATTAGAGAATGGGTGAAATCCTGGTAATATTGAAATTTGTTTAAAATCTCCTATTGGAATAATGTTACTTGGAGGGAGAAAAAGAAGCATGTGCAAAATGGAGCTATTGGCTTCATGGGAACCATAATTTTACGTCAAATTTTAATAGACATACATATGCCAAATGCACATTGAGCAGTTTTAAAACTATAGTTTTAAACAACAAGTATTGTCTACATAAATATGTATAATGCATTACAAAATAATTCAGGTGGGATCATTAACTTGATATAAAACTTCTTTCAGTACCCTTCAATTGCATAGGCTGTTATTTACTGTTCATGTTACCACACTGCTTGGAAGCCCTACTTCTGGACTTGAATCTGTTCTCCTAACTGTTTTACAAACGATGATCTCATCTGTTCTACAGACTTAGAGGCAGTTAGTTGTTAGTGCGCTCACTCAGGTTTTGGGAAAGATAAACTCTCTCAAACACTCTCCATATGCTGTGGCTAAATTTTCTTTTATCTCAGCAGGCTTAGCAGCAGTGTGCTGCACTGTAGTCTGCAGAAGAGACATATCCTATGTTTCCAAGGGAGGGAAATTCCCACCAGTTCCAGCAGTTAATATTTGGTAATTTTAGAGTTCTGTGCACAAGAGTAAAAAAAAAACAAAATTTAAAAAAAAAAAAAAAAGTATGTAGCCAATCAATTCTGAAACACTTTTACACAGAATAAAGGTCTGAATGATAATTCTAAGTAGTGTATCTTTCAGCAAAAATGTAAGAATGCATCTGAGCTGTGGAGAATTGTTCCAAATGTGATTTTGAGTTGGATCAAGAAAAATACCACTGAGAGAAAACTGTCATCAATCTTCTCTGTTTTAAAGTAGGATATTATCTTGAGTAACTTTTCAGACTTAGAATATCATGCTGCAAACTTCAGGCTGTTATATTTCTGACTCTGTGTGTATGTAAGGTATTTTACTTCATATAAGCAAATTGCAGTTGCCATGGCAACCATAACATTGGACTACTTGTCGGTTGTTTACAATCTCGGGATTGCACTAGGTGGCTTGTGTGTGTATATGTATATATTTTAAAGGGAAAAATACTATTTTAAGAACATTCAGAATATTTACCTTTTATGAAATCAACCTGTATTCTGGATCACCTACGTGTCGTTTTGAAACATATGTTACTTAAAATACTGTCAGGGAGAGCTACAGGAATACACAATCTTTTGCTACATGAATATTACATTGTCATCTGGTGATTTGCTATCAGCATAAAGGAGGCTTTGGTCTAGTAACAAAAAGTGAGTAACAGGTTAAGTCTGGAGAAAAGATAGGTAGAGTTTATCAACAAGCATGAAATGTAACGTGGATCATATTTAAAACAGCAGTGTATTAATTTTCTTATTCTCTGGCAGTCTAGAAATAAAATTTTTTGGGTTTTTTTTTTGTCTTTAACCAACAGATTGGAGGTGGTCTTTTATAATTTGAATGCTTCTTTTGAGCAAGAAATGTATTTAGGTTTTCATCTTTAGCAGGCATTAGTGAATAATTGTATATTTAGTTTAGCTTGCACAGTGTTTCTTTGCCATTGGTTTGTAGAAACTGCAAATCCAGTCTTTATAAGTGATGATCAGGTTTGAGTAATTTTATCTTTTTTTTTTTATTATTTTTGAACACATTTCTCATACTTCAGCTTTAACCAGCTGTTTCCTGTTTTTCCTCTCAGTGGTTCAGCTGCTGAGGATGGTTTGTTTCAGAATTAAAATTACCTTTATAAAATGATGGAATAGTAAAACAAATAAGTTGGATACCATTATATGTGAAGTTATAGTGAAATACAGAAGCTGAAGTGTTTCCTGTACCTAGAACTTTCATGATTTTACAAAGCTTTTGCTACACAGGAAGCTCATTTGTTACAGGAAAATTAATCCAGCTTTGGAAATACCAGGGTGAAGCTTTGTGTGGGGAATTTGGGTGTGTGTGATGGAATTTTTCAAGCAGTTCCAAGTTTTTGTGTTTATACGAGAATATTGTGATTTATCTGATATATGATCTACATAGTGAGCTGACCATTACATCATATTTGTCCTGTTCAATCTCCCCCTTGGTTTTTGGACTGATTTGGATAGAGGATATCTTAATTTTTGTAATCATACAAACTATTTTGGAATTGTAGAACTCAGTTTGTATGTGTATTTTTGCAGAATAAAGTAGAACAGATCTACCAGGGAAGATGAGGAAGAGTTGGTTTATTAGCTATTAGAACTGGCTTGTGCAGTACTTTTTTCTTTTTTTTTTTTTTTTAATTTCTTGTGTGTGTGTGTTCATGGTGAACTTACTCTGCATACATACAGCTGTGTTTTGTCCTGGCTTTAGACATCTTTCTTCAGGACCTTTAAATGAGCTACTTACTAACCAGAAAGGTGTTTACATAGATAGTAATGAAAATGACTCCCACCTGCTGTGGCCAGCAGGTCAAGGGAGGTTATTCTCCCCCTCTGCTCTCATGTGTCCCCACCTGGAGTACTGCATCCACTTCTGGAGCCCCCCATAGAAGAGGGACATAGATCTGTTGGAGCAGGTCCAGGGGAGAGCCACAAAGATGACCAGTGGGCTGGATCAATGGGCTCTGCTTTTGTCCTCCCTGTGCCCTAAGTGGTCAGATCTTATTTAGTCTGCACCCTCTGGCATGATAGCAAAGCATGCAATCAGAAACAGTTTATAGCATGTCAACTCCCATGGACAGTGATTCTTCCTGGATTGAGATATATTTAAATATTCCTTGCCTGTTAAGTCAAATTTAAATTTCCCCAGTCTGCAAGGAAACACAAAGAAAACAACAGCCAAGATGAAAGCAGATTCACAGGATGTATGCATGTGGTTGTGACTCAGTGGATCCAAGAGAAAAAACTTTTTTCACTAAGTAAAAGAAGCGGTAATTGATTTAACAGTACTGGGCAGAATTTGCTAGCAAGATATGAAAGGTAGTTAACTGAAAGAACTAATGAAAAGGAGCCAGTGTTCTATGAAAATCTTGGAAGGAAAATAAAAGAGATTGTTGACAAAGAGTCCTTTGAGTTTTGGAACTTCAAAAATGTAGAGAGCAAAAACCAACAGAATCTTACTTCCAAACTTAAGCAGAACTAAAAGTTTTGCTGTTTGTCTGTGCAAATAAGACATATGTAAACCAGTGCTAGTAATATCATGATGGTTAAGTACAAAGGTTGCACTTTCAAGTAGAAATACACAGAATAGAATTTGGAGAGAGATTGTTAGTCATTATTTGATTTCTAAACCATTATGAACTGAGGCACTCTGGCAAGGATTGGTGTGACAAGGCCAAACGTGTGGTGAGGCTCAGTAGTTGGGCTGCTGTGTTAGCTTCGTGGGTTTTTAACTAGATGGTGTTTTATAGATGTTTTTGCCTGGAATGTTTTCTGCTATGGGAAGTGTGTGATGAAAAGAACAACCATTTTTTTAAAGTATGTTAGTTTAAAAAATTCAAATCTGCAAGCAGAGTTACTGAGTCTCAGGTTTGATAAAAATCAGTTTCAAATTCTTATTTGGGCAACAAATGAAATTAAATAACGAAAAAGAATGAAATTTAATTTTGGAAAGCTTAGAATAACAAAGTTTCTCAGAAGGCTAAGATGTGGCACACCAGGAAATTCAACACTGCTATTGATATCTTGAGTCTCCATGCTTTCCAGAGACTTAAACACTTCCACCTCTCTCCCTGAAGGGAGTAGCAGAGTTCCCATATTTATCGTGCTTGTATATTACCATTATCGTGGCAGCAGCAGTACCTAAGTGCACGTGTAAGAAGGGTAGCTTGGTTGCTTAGGTGACATTTATGTATCATTAATAGTATGTGCACCACAGCTTGGAAACTGATGACTGAGTCCATCATTTGGCTGAATCAAATTTTGTAGTTTTTGACTGAGAGGAGGTTATTTTCTTGATGTTCTGTTCATAAATATAATGTTGGCCTGTATCTAGGACAATCTAGGCCATAAATTAGTTTTATTTCTGGAGAACAGGAGAAAAATTGACATTAAATGAAAAAGAAGTAAAAATGAAAAGCCGCATAAGCATTGTATCATCACCGTGTAGTATAACTTATGCCTCTGCCCCAGCCATGTCCATACTGTCCTGTTCCATTGCCTCCCTCTCCTCTGCCCGACAACCTGCAGCACAGATAACTTTCAACTTCAGATGTTGAGCTGTTCTCTTGTTAAGCAGGCTGGTTTCTTTCAACACTGAGTAGTGTGACGGAGCTGAAGCCCAGGGTCCAACCCCACTAAAACTGTGGTTCACTGAAACCTTGCTGACCTGGGCAGAGTTATTGCAGGGGCTGACACACCTCCCACATGCACTCTTTTATGTCCAGATTTAAAGGGGGAGAAAAGGAAACTCGATTTGTCCTATTAGCATACCTGAGCTGCTTATCTCTTAGACTTGTCTGAATCACATCCTAGAGCTTCTGTCTGTGCTGTTTGTGACTGTCAGCTCCGGCTGCTTGGGAGGGAATCCCACAGCATCTGGAATCCCACAGTATCAGGGATCTGGAGCAGCTGCTAGGTGAGCAGGGACTGGATGGTGCAGCATGCCTTCAGGATAGTTGAACAAGTTAAGTTTTCCAGATACTTATTTTGGAAAAAACCCTTGCCATGTTTTTAGATGAAAATGTTAAGACATTAAACTCTTCAAGACCTCTCAAGACTGGGAAACAACTTCTTAGTGAATTGTCAAGGTTACCATTGTGGGAAAATAAGTAGTTTGGGGTGTATTTGTCTAGAATACATTAATCATTACTGTGTAACATTGAAAACCATACTCCTTTTTTTTGTTTGTTTTTGTTTTTTCTCCCCCAGAATTTTTGCCTCATTATGAATATCTTTTTTTTTTCCAAGAAGAAAGGTCCATAAGATTAAGCACTAACAGGTTATTAACTGGTAATTTGAAACCACACTGTTTCTGTAAGACAGCAGAGTGTTGCCACTGAACATTCTGCAGTTGTAATTTTTGTACTTTTCTAATTTTTAACATATATTGTATAAGCACGCAAGTGCTATAGGCAAGTCACCAATACCAGTTTTCCTCTATCACAAGACATCTGTTTATTGAAGAACATTACCTGATTTTCAGCTGGTCTTCTGTAGTTAGAGGATCTCCTTGCTCATATGTCTGTTAACATATGTGGTCCAGCTGTTGATCCTCTGCATTTACTAACACACAGATGAGAATGAAAGATGTAAAAGAAATTCTATTCACTGTTTCCTGCTTGAGTCAGGTTTGGTTGTAGGACTTCCTTGGATCAAATGGCTCTGGGCCCCTGAGACTGTGTAGAACCCTGGTTTGAAGTCTGGCTTATCTGGTAGTTGTTGGAAGTTGCTACTGTCCAACCAGCTGTTGACATGGTGCTTTTGTCTTACCTGAAAACTATGCACAGAGGCAAATGATCTGACTGACATCAGTCATAGTGTGGAGGTTTGAACTATTTATCAGAGCTGATCCCCCCCAAAACAGGAAGGAGACGATGTGGGAAAGCTTTGCTTATACAGTAATTCTCATTATACTTTTTTGAAAGTAGAATTCACACTTCAGTATTATTAAAAAAACAAACCCGTATAGCCAAAATTTTTAAATACAGGCATTTGAGTTAGACACCAAAACTTTATAATTAGTGGATAAAACTATAATTATTTTAGAGATGTGGAATGCCTTATTTCTCATAATCAGACAAGCAACATTTAGAAGTCTTAGGGATTTGCAGGTTTGATTTTTAGGAGACCAATTTGAAAATTTGGGCCTGAATACCACTAAAACACTCTGAAGGTTTTGGCAAGGTTTCTCTCTGGCTGCGATATCTGCATAACTGTCATCACCAATTTCCACTTAGACCTGGTTTGCATACATATGTACATGCACACACACATATATTCAGATCATATGTAACTGTGAATATCTGATATGATACCCATAATGATAAATTCTTTGTTTTACTGCAGTCCTTTTGACAAAACAACTTCATTAGAGAACCTGGACAAACTATAGTGGTAGAAGAATCCTTATACTATATTTATGCTGACCCAGATCTCTGCAAGGATCGTTTTACACGTATAACTTTCCTGGTAGAACTGTATTAGCATCTCTTTGCTAGGAGAGAAAAGGCTAAGCTTTCAAAACAGCTCATAGATAACTATGTGTACTGTAACTGGAAATGAATTCATTTTTCCATACATTGGTTAGAGCACATACCTGTTAGTTTGTTGAAACTGTATAAATCCTAAACTATTATTGAAATTTGTGCATTAAAAGCAAAGGAAATAGGAAAAGTCACTGAAGTCACTGAAGTTTGACTATGTTTGAAGCAAAATGTGAGGAATATGCCATCTGGTGGATATAATTATCCATACAGTTTTATTGCTAATTTGTTATATTTAACAAGTAGCTTCTATTAACATTTCAACTCCATTAGTGTTCAATGCTGCATTATCAATTTTAATTGGCATTGGTGGATATTTCTGTAGCCAGAAGTAAAGGGAAAAATTCTGAAAACTGAATTCAAGACAAAATGGAATTCCAGACTTGGCTTTGGTGTATGATTAGTGAACTGGTGCTTGGAAGAAAAACCCCAAACCCAAATGGAAAAGTAACCATTTTCCCCCACTTCAAATACTAATTCTAAATGTTTAAAAATGTGTGCCAGTTCGTCAAAGATCTTCTCTGATACACATTTCTCAAGCTCCTGCGTTATTGCAAATTATGATTTATTGGACATGGTCTTTGCAGAAAGACTGCATGTTGATCTACATCCACATGTGAGACTGGAGTAGCCTTTCAGAGCCCATAGGCTCATGTTGTACAGTATCTTTCAAGTTCCTTGCCTGCAGGTCAGAACTGCTTTTTTGCCAGCCGTTTGGGGCATGGTTTCATCAAATACTACTGTGTACAGAAAGCTGTGCTTTCAAAAATGTTAGACTGCTAGTAGATATGAATGTAGAAGTGACTTGGGTATTTTAAAAACCTAGATTAGACAGATAGAGTAAAGAATGTGGCCAGTATTAAATATTTTTCTTTTTGCACAATGATGCATGACTTCAGGATATGCATTTCAGGATAATTTACACAGTAGACATGGCGTGGCATGACATATGGAGAAGTCAGTGTATATTGATTCTGACAGAGGATTTCTGTTATGTTGGTGGATCTTTGCTCTTATTCTTTGCTCTCTTGGTAAACATGGAGGAATGTAACATTTTGCTATCTACTGGAAGACTGATATTGCAGTTGCCTCATTTTTTTTCTTTAGATTGGTCAAACCTAATATATATAATTTATTTTTTCTAAACTTATTCTTAGCATATTAGAAAAGAATTGAAAAAAATACTTAATGTATTTCATACTGTGATTGGCTACAGACTGGATTAAATAAAAGTAAGTTTGTGCGTATAGTCTGAAAAGGATTGAATTATTCAAATACATTGTAATCAATGCACGTGTGAAATGGAGTTGTCATCACCATATTATGTCATTGTTCCATTAGTAAATGTAATGGCAAGGAAAGAGCTGAAATATAACACAGTGGAAAAAACAGGTCATGCTATTGCTTCCACATGCTCCTGGTTTCACAGAGCTAGTTCAGGTGTCTGCACAGTGCTGCACCACATTCCCAGCTCTGAAGGTTTATTGCTTCAGTCATGGTGCATGAACAAGATGGAGATTTAATTGCACATAGAAACATTCATGGTTTGTTTTATTACTGGAAGTACCTGGCTACTTTAGAAATATTTAAAAAGATTCTTCTTGACAGTAAATTTACTTAAAGTAGACTTGACAGACCTATTATATGTGACTCCAAGCTTCATGGCTCTGTTATCCTTCTTGTAACTAATTTATTTCTCAACATACAAAGATAAATAACATTTAAAAATCCAGAAGAACAAGTGTTCACATTATTTGCCAAAATTACAGTTGAAATGTTTTTGCACCATAGTATAAGAGAGCTTTTTTCTGAAGTAAGCTGCTTTGGCACTTTCCTGTGTCGAGTATTTAATGAAGGAACAGAATGTACAAGCTCACCTCCCTTTTAACTGTTTTGCTGGTTGGGGAGCACATGTTCAGTAGAGCATTGCTACCATGGCAACAAGTTTACACTTCTACACATTGTCCTTTAGTCTTTCAGAAACATGTGTGCTCCACTGGGAGTAAATCAGCTGGTTTGTGCTCTGAATCTTGCTGTGTCTAAGATGTTTCATATGATTATTTACCCTCAAAAAGCCTGCAGCACTTCAAAAGGTACAACAAACATTAGTGTCTGAAGTTACTTTGAAAAGATCCTTTCCGATCAATTTATTAAGCATTTTCCACATGCTGCTGTTGTCTTGCCATGAAATGCTGAATGACTCCTACCATATTATATTTTAAAAATAAATAATCCCTATCTGATTTAAATGATGGTCAGCAAAGGAGAGATATAAGTGAATTCTGGCCCAAAACAGGCCAAGAGATTTACCAACTTTATATTGAGAAGTGTAAGGTCTATGATATATATATGTGAAACCTTACTTTTCTGACATTCCCCCCTTTCCCCCCCTGGCCCTTTACCATCTTGGGAATCCTAACCAAATGATTTAAAGTTGGAGCTTGGTGTTTTTGTGACTTTCTTCTACAAACCAGACAAAATAATCTTTCCCTGAGGTGAATTTGCCCATCACAGAGCCAACCTCCCTGGCTTTTTGTGCTTATATGGCTTGAACAGGGATGGTATTTTCTCTTGAATAGTCTTATGTCATGACAGTTATGTTTATAAGAATATAAACACAAAGAAGATTTATTCTGAGCAGATTATCTGAATATAAAAGATTTACTCAATTTACTTTGTTTTGTTGCTTCAAATGTCCTTTGTGTTTACTCATATATTTGAAAAACATTAAAAAATCTGTATTTATGAAAATTTTGCTCTTTGCAAAATGAGGAAAAGAAATTTTTTTGCATGTAAAGAACAGTGCAAACACTAAATAAGATGGACTGTATAAAAGAAAATTTTGAAATCCTTTTTTTTGGTCAATCTTCACTGCTATGCATTTCAAACAGGTTTAGGCTTTAAAGTCAAAATGTTTACAAAAAGTTAGTCAAGCCTCAATACAGCCTGTCAATATCAAAAAACATTGGAATATCACTCCTTAAAGTCTTCACTAGCAGTTTTTTAAATGTTGGATAGCAGATTCCTTGTTGGAAAAAACTGATTGCCCATTTTACTTTGGGCCCATTTTACTTTTACTACTTGAATAAGATTGTGGGCAAAGCTTTTTTTGCTTGTTCATTCCATTGTCATGGCTATAGAAAACAATTTTCCTACCAGTAGGTGGACTCAGTTGAAAATCATAACTGTTAAACATGGTGTGTAGCTGTGCTTTCTAGTCTGGCCAAAAGAAATCATCTAAGTATCTCCATTTTGGAAGTTTGCAAGTAATAGCATCTTTCTAAAAACCATTTAGCTCAGAAGAATACAAATTGGGTTGATAGAATGTTATATTTAAGAGTAGTATGGCTTTGATACTGGTTTTGTATGTGCAGTTTTGGAAAGTACTCCTGGATGACTTAAAAATGTTCTATTGTTATATGATGTTTATTACCATCAGACTGCAAAACTTTCTCCTGGATGTCTTCTTACAGGCATGTTCTGGTATTTTTGCATTGTCTGAGTGAAAGAAAATTCTGTTGTTTGTTGTTAATAGTTTCCTCTGAGCAATTTCTTTTTTCACAGAAATTTAGAATTAAATTTTCAAACTTCAAATACTGGCCTGTATGATGCAAAAAATAAGGTGATGTGAACATGAGCTTTGTAGACTGTATTTTAGAAAATCATTCTGGTTGTCTTTCTAATTTATTTTCAGACCTCTTATGAAGACAGTTGGTACTATAATTTCTTTATATGTCTCAGAAGCATTCAGAAGGAAAAAAAAAAAGGAAAATGGGTGAAGGTTTCCCAGTTACATTATGTATATGAAGTTTTGGCAGTGTTGATTCTTTGTTAATTTTATGTATAATTTTTAAGGTGACAGGATTGTCTATATTTGTATCTCCTCTTTGTTTGTACACAAAATTCTGTCTGAGTGACTGATTGATACAGCAATTTACCCAACTGATCGAAACAGGTATGTAATCCCTTGGAAAGGTCAGGCAGTAGTCATAGGTTTGTCTAGCCTTGTGAGCATGGCAGTTGAAGGAGAGTTGTTCCATGGAGAGGGAGATACTGGAAGTTAGAAGTTACAGATTTTCCGACTCTTCCTTTGAAGGGTTCTTATTTTGGAGATGTTACTTACTTATTTTCTCCACTTCTGCTGCATTTTTAAAACTATAGCAATATTATGTACTGATTTTGGGGTATAGTTTTTCCTCTGCCTAGGCATTTTGGAAAGTGAGAGAAAAATTAATGAACCCAGTGCTAGTAAAACCTTTCAGTAAACTTTAGAAATTAGGAAATACACAGGAAAGAAAATGCTAAGGTCTTTAGTGATCGACGTTTCTGGGAAGGTTTTAATGCAGGCTTTCCAGTTGGTCTTTGTCAGGTATAAAAGCCTTCAGTCTGTTTTTCTGACTTCCTCTAAATGGTCTCCTGAATTTTTGTCTTCCTTCCTTCTTACCAGTAATTTTATGGGCTGGAGAGTTCCCATTTATGTTCTTGGAGAAAATAATTTTTCATGGGAATATTTTTCTCCTTTCACCAAGGAGAAGCTTTCCAGGGACAGTTTGGATCAAATAATACAGAATATTTGTGATGAAAAGTGTAGGTTACTGGAGCTCAGAACAGCTCACACTTTCTCGGTGAAAGGACTGGAGTACTTAACATGTTGGAAATGCATGTCTTGGTGCAGATGCAGGTTCCAAAATCTCTAAGAAGCTACAGCCCTTTGGGACAAACGTACACAGACAAATTGCATGAGAAGTATGTGAGAGAACTTGTAGCACCAGAGTTCTGCATCTGGCTTTTTCTGCTTTGGGACACACTTGGCAGGCAGACCAGAGGTTATGTTGGATATTGTATTTTTTTTTTTTTTTCTTCTTTTTTTTTTTTTTTCCCTAGGCTG
>VZZY01005104.1:46754-71712 GCA_013400335.1 Eurystomus gularis | reverse complement strand
GAGGAAAAGAACATGCAGAAGGAGAGGAAAGACATTTTCTAAGAAATTACAGGGAGAAATTTCTCAAAGATACTGACAGAACAACCAGAAATGACTGAGGTTGATCACAGTAGTTAAAACAGTGGAATTCCTTCACAAAATATCAATTTGGTAATTTGAAAGGCTACTGGCAACCCCANACAAAATATCAATTTGGTAATTTGAAAGGCTACTGGCAACCCCAATATTAAGAGTCATTCAAAGTATCAGGACTTGAAATCAAGCAAAATTAAGAAATTATGTGGGAGTTTAAAAAAAAAACAACCCTAAACAAGTGTAAGTAATCTAAGACAGATAATTCACATAAAAATCTGCTACTTAAATTCATAGGTACAGAATTCTAGCAAGATGTTGTCTAATCTACCCCCTCTCCAGTTAATAATTTTATAAAAGGTATACACACACAGTTTTCTATGTCATGATTTAACACTTCAGTAATCCTAGTACCCTAGTATTCATATTAGAATGACATGCAAAGATAAGCTTTACTCAGAACTAAGGCAGCTAGAAAGATATCTGTAAATCTAGTCCTGAACCTGTTATTTGTTGGATAAAGTCCTTCAGTCACCAGCTTCTTCAGAGAGAAAACAATCAATGCAAAACAAGGATGCATTTGGTTCTAAGCACTGACAATAAATACTTGATGGTTCACTTTGTGAAAAAAGTGATGCATTCTTTCCATTATTTCACTAAGCACTTAGATATGCCAGAAAACTGCCAGGACCCCTGAGTACGTGATTGATTTCTGGTTTCCTCTTGCTGTGTCTTAGAAAATAATCCAAGAGAATGTGGAAAGCAGCTGTAAACTGAACACTAAACTAAAATAAGACCACAAGAAAAATTAAATTCACTTAGTATACCTAAAGCAGGTCTTGCAGCATTCTTTGCACTGATTGTCATATATGTAGGGAAGAAAAATGCTCAATTACTTAATGTAGAAAAAACCCATAATGGACAGTGCAAACAGTCTATTTTAAAGTATCAGTGTGCTTCTAGATTATTTTAGAAGTGAAAATATAATAACCTGAATAAAAGCATGGTACCTCACAAGCTCCTCATTACTGGGCAACTTGCCAAAAAAATTCTCTCTTATCCTAACATGGTTTAATTATTTAACTATACAAAACCTATTAACCACAGTCTCAAGGTGCCATCAGAATTTCTTTGAAAAGTACTGGCTGAGATATTGCCCTTTTTGAGAGTATTTTTGAGGAACCCATTAGGTAGCACACCACCCTGCATGTTAAAATTCCACAGCTCCAGATAGAAAGATACTTTTTATAACACTGGAGAGTGAAAAGAGAGAACAAAAATGGACAGGGCAAAGCAGTTGGAAGAAACTTTACATCATTCAGTGGAATGGTTTTAATGTAGGTAATTCCAATGGGAAAAAAGAAAAAGTGTTTCTGAATTAGTTTAAGATAGTTTCCTAAATATCTGGAGATGAAGGAAATGATTCTTTCTAATGAAAAGATACAGATGAACATATCATCCATACCTCGAAAAAAACGCATGCCCATTTGTCTCACAATCTTCTTTGACAGCTATAAAATAAGCAAGGAGCCTGAGCACTTCACAATACTAGAATTAAGAATCTTTTCTAGAGAAATGTTATCACCACTCCCTGGGAGCTCTCTAATAGCAGGCTCCCTGCCAGAGAAGAGAGCCCAAGGACTAGCAGAGTGCTATAGCAGAGGGACCCTAAGGCAATTCCTTCCACCTCTAGGTAACAGAAAAGTGTGTCACCATCACCAAAAGGAAAACAAACAAGCATATCTGACTCCAGTCTATTGCCAAGTGGATAACGGTGATCAAAACTGATGTTACTGCTATTCTACATCCTGCTCTTAAAGCTGGCTTCCATTCAACAACCAACATATAAAATACTACTGGCATAGGCCTGCCATTAGCATCTGAGTATCTTTCTTAGGAAAGTGCCTTTATAGACAAAGCATCAATTAAAATACCAACATTGTCAGCTTCCAGTTTTTTCATAATATTAAGGTACAGTTTTTAAATTGCCAGATATAGACTGACATGCCTAATACTGCAGCAGTATATAAACTAGACCCTAGAGTAATGAACCAAACATAGAGACACTCTTGTATTTCCTCCCCAATTTTATAAATATGCAAAATTAATTTAGTCATTAAAATTCAGAATGAATCCTTTGTTCATTTATAGTATGTAGTTTAAAAAAGAATTCAGTAGCAGTAAAAACTGAGAACAGATTTTATGCACTTTACAAATGTTAAGGTTAGCTTTAAAACACTTCACCTTCCATGAGTTACAAGTAGCATGGGGTAAAATTTTCTGACTATTGATTTCCAGTGAGACTTAGTGCTTGAATCACTTCCAAAACCAGAATTTCAGTGTTTCTGAAAGCCTCATCTATAATTTCTGTTTTCACACTGTGAAAACAGATCTGTCTTCCAAGTTATCCTACTTGATACTGAAACCATCTGCAAGTTCTCTGGTACAAGAGGAGCAAACTTAAAAGAGAAAAGAAGACAAGCATCCTTCTGAAGTGCTTAAATTATGCATAAGACATCTAACAGAGACTCTGCTGGAAAGACCAGTTTAGTAACTTGCACCATGATTGCCACACCTCTGGGTATCATTTTTGTTGGTGAACAGTAAACAGTGCCCTTCTGATAAACACATACAGAACAGAAAATTGCTTAGACTGAAGTCATAACTTGCAATGACACATCTCTAAAGTAAACAAAACACTTATTTTAGAAAGACTTCAACCCCCAACAAAGGTTGTGGCCATCCCAAAAAAAAAAAAAAGGATGTACTAGTAAATTCTGATAAGAAAAAAATTGCTATGTTTACTTCACGTTCCAGGCAGAGGCATTAAAAATTAATTTCTTCTCACCCTTCAGATATTGAGTAACCTCATATGGTGATTTCTGTAAAAGGCAGGGCAACTGAGAAGGCTCACTTTGGTATGTTACGTCATCTGCTCAAATATATTTCTCCAGGTAAGGAGCACTCCTGATAGAAAACTGAAGTTGGAGAGCAATCATACCTTTATATGCTCCAAAACGGCTGTTGCAACATTTGTATGGAGATCAATGAGCCTCTTCTTTTCCAGAAGTTCTGGAAGAGAGCTGAAGAGATTAAATACAAACTAACCTGCTGAGTTGCACTGTTAGTTGAATGGTGTATTGACACAGGCGATACAAAAAAATTTATAGAATCATAGAACAGTTTGGGTACAAAGGGACCTTTAGAGATTATTAAAATCTAAAACCATAAAATACAGGAGGATTGGAAGCAAAAATTACAAAGTATAGATGGAATGATTCTCATAACAGGAGAACATTACCTAAAATGGAATGTAGTAAAATGTTGCAACGTAGTAAAACAGGTTTTTACTGTGACTAGCAAAAAATACACATAATGTGGGTAATTTAGTATTTCTATTGAAAGCTTGTGCTCCACAACAGATATATGCCCAGCTTACTGAAACAAATAATCTTCTAGAATTATGGCAATCAACATTTGGGTAATGTATGATCCATATAGAAGTGTCAATATCTGACAAACAATAATACCTGTCAAGTAATGTAAAATAATGATCAAATAATATTAAATAACAACAATAATAATAATATCTGGAAAATAAACAGAGAACCTCTGGGTGTCCTGGAAATTGTCACAGGTACTTCTGCATAGAGTACAACTCTCTGTGCTGGATTCAGAACTGTAATCTTCTTTTGTGAAATGGAAAACTGAAGGTTAATTTTATTTCACAGAAAATTTGTTACTTAAGGTGTTGTGATCTACATGATTTTCAGTGCTGGTACCTGGGCATCACATGTATAAAAGACTGCTCACGGTCTACACACTTTCACATCCAGAAGCACCCCGTAAGGTCAGTGTCTTACTCAGTCTAATACAAGTGGATGAGAAGGCACTTAATGACATTGACTGCATGTCCTGAAGAACCATGAAGTTAAGTAACCATACGTTCTTTCCTTCTTTAAGCAATTATAAAATCAATGTTATGGATCATGGCTGGCCATTAATGACCCTATAGCTCACCCTATAGGTGATCAGTACTGCCTTTGTAAAGGACTGCATTTTAAAAAAAGAAAGGAAAAAAAAGACAGGAGATCCTCTATGTTAGAACCTCTGTTTTTGAATTAGTAATAGATATTCCAAAGTTTTCTAGAAACTGTAAAGCCTAAGACAACTCTGAAGGGTATCTGCCAGCAGATGATGGACAACAAAACAGCAAAGCCTAGTTTAATTCTTCCAGCAGAAACATGCCTAAATGGAAGACCTTAATGGTGTTTGGACTTCTCAGCATAATCCTAAAGATTAGAGCCAAAACACTGCAACAGTAGAGTTTATTGTGTTATACACCTTTCTGAAGGGGGACAAGATCTTCCTTTATAATGCCACTTTACAGCAAACAGTCATATAGAGGCTGAACAGTAAAACTTTCTGATGAAGCTTTACTCATATGATTTATTTTTTTGCTATCTGTTTAAAGCTTTTGATGCTTGTCACTTTTATACCTTGCTGCCCTAATCTGAAAACCAGCATCCTGAGCACTACAAAACTTTTTTTTTTAATGAGGGAAACTTGGAAACAACTGCTTGCTTTTTTGAAACAGTCCAATCCATCACACTTCCTTTGTAATTCCAATCAGATTCTCTCCAGGGCATAGCATACAAAACAACTTCTGAAACTCACAAAGACACAACTAATGCAGACACATGCTGGATTTCCTAGGATTTCACCGGGCATACTAGCCCATCTATCTTCAGAAAATTATCATTCCTTCTTCCTTCTAATTGAGGTCTTAGAAGAAATTCTTTACTGAGAGAGTGGCTGGGCACTGGAACAGGCTGCCCAGAGAGGTGGTGGAGTCACCATCCCTGGAGGTGTTTAAAAAATGAGCAGATGTAGCACCTGAGGCTATGGTGTAGTGGTTAGAGAGATGTTAGGATGAAGGTTGGACTTCATGATCCTAGAGGTCCTTTCCAACCATACTGATTCTATGATTCTATGATTTGTGAAAGGCAGCAACCTGAACATCTCCCTCTCCAAATGCATCAGTGGAATGAAAAACAGATATACGATGACGAACAAGTCTAAATTTCAGCCTTTCAGTGTCATCCATGGTGGCTAGGACTCCAAGAGTAAGAGAGTAAGTTTCCCATGCAGAGGTCTTAATGACTATAATAATGCCACAAAGATGTTACAGTAACTATATTAATCAAAATATAATTAATTATACACTGTGCAAGGCAAGCAGATGCTTCAGGAAGTGGATTCCACTAACAATTTTTTTAAGGAAGCGATGCAGAGGTAGGCAGTTGCGTTTTTCTAGTAGAAGAGTGTAAGCAAATCTATGACGCAATTAAGCTTATTTAGCTTTGCTGAGGAAACACTCCAAAGTCATGTGTACAGGGCTCACATGCACATGCTGTGGAAGTTACATGTGCAAGTACTTGTCTAGAACATTGCATTAAAATTTCCCAGAATTATAAGGTATTTAAGCCCAGTTTTAAAGCTATTTCAAAGGATATTAAAAGTGAAATGACAGAAAGAATTAGAAATGGTTCCCAATGAATTAAACAATAATGCGCTATTGATTACTTACCTGACAGCTGAAGTTAGCTTAGCTGTATTATCAGAAAGCATACTTATTGCTCCTTCATCCTCCCCCTCTATACCCTGGGTTTTGGGGAAGTGTTTGGAAAGAGGAATAAAAATAGTCATAGTAAGTACAAAGATCACACATGCAAATACAGTCAGTGCATTTACAACCTATTTTCTCATAATGGGATTAATATCTGGACTGTGTTTTGGTTATTATGAAAGTTACATAAATGTAATGCCAAAGAACTCAAGAAGTTGAATCTTCTCATGAAAGGTCCTTCTAGTCCTACTTTTAAGATTGTATTATGTGTAAAATCCAGCATGTGCTGGTAATTTTCATGTGTGGGGTGACAGAGAGGGCTAAGCATTACTACAAGTCGTATTATGCTTCACATGAAGAACACATAGGTGATAAAACTTACCATGATACTTTTCAGTCTTTTGACTTCATCTTCTTGGGCTCTGTAGGATTCCAATTCTTGCTGAACTGACTCAGCTACCTCTGGAAAAGGACTAACGCAATACTCTGCATTACGCTCAGTTAAATCAACAAATTGGAACACTAGAACCAGACAAGTTGCAAGATCAAGATGATCATGAAAACGTTTTCAGATGAAGCAGCATCAAATCAGTGAAACTAATGATATCTTACTGTGGGTTTACTTAAACTTTCTAAGATACATTCACTGTTTTTTATATTTTTTTATAATTTTAAAAGAACAATTTTGTGCTCCAAAACAAAGACGCAACATACAACTAATATGGACATTGAATATCTACACTGATCATTCCTTCAAAAAAACAAATTTCAAAAATATTTTCAAAGAAGCTTAAAAACAGAATTACCATAATACGAAGAATACTTCAGATTTATATGAACTAAATTAATAGAAACTCTGTACCTATACAGCTTACCTGCCCTTATGCTTTTGCCAGAATTTATCAGATGCTGTTAAATCATAGGACTTCTTATTTTTTTTCTTAGGTCTAGCACCTGCTGGAGAACTTTCCATTCCTGTTGATTCTTCCAAGTTAACTCTATTCAAATGGAAATCCTAAAAAAGAGGAATCTTACATAAATATTTGTCGGTTTTAAATTATTTAATCAGTCTTTTGTACCCAACCAATTATCTTCTAGAATATTTTCTAAAAGCATATTAACACAGCTATTTGCCATAATTTCATAAGAGGGCAAGAAAGTGTTTTCTAACTAGATAATAACAGCAATGTAAGAACTCCAAAATTGCTCACACTCATTGAAGAAACACCAAACAAAACAACAAATGCTAAGCAAAGACATCTGATTGTCTCACATGCAAGCAATCTTCTGACACTGAACCCAGGACGCTGTTTTCTGTACAGAAACAGATTATTTAGCAATAATTGATCTCTAACAACTGACCAAAACTTTAAAGTAACAAAAGCTTCTGTGTTGCAGACAGAAAAATGATTCTGAAATGGAATTTCACTTACACAACTATAGCAAATCTATCAAAGCTGCAAGGAAGCTCCTGACATCAGCAACAGGATATCCACTGCGGTAATTATTTAGCTACACCTTCACAGCTCTTTCCCTACTTTTTTTGAAGACTAGTGAAATAGGGAGTGCGTGATAAAGCAACAGTTTGCAACAAAGCTGCTGTTTCTCCATACAGCTTCTCTTCCACAGATGCATGAGCCAAGAAACCACATCCTTCTACTAGATGACACAGGTATGCCCACATAATGTGTCACACCACTGCTCTCTGTATGTCTTCTGGTTCTTACCCGTTACTTTTGCCAAGGAGAGCTCTGTATTTTCTGCAGCATGCATATTCCTCTCTGATTTCCAACAAAGATTAACGAATACTCCACTTCTTGACCTTATTCTAACTCCTTTCAAGAACATTTAAAATTTCAAAGGTGCTCTTTGCTTGGCAAATAATGATAATTAGTCAAATCAGAAATGATACAGAAGCCACCATGAATCTTTTAGAGGAGATACTTTCTTCCAGAAATAGACTCCACTTCATGTTCACTACAGCGTACAGAATTAGATCACTGCCAGTGAAACAGTCAAATAAATTTTTTAAATGTTTCCAGTTATCCCTTGGCAGAGTTCACACTTAAGATGAAATACCACAAATGGTCCATGCCAGAACAGAAACAAACCCAAGCAGCTATTCAAAGGAAGTACAGGCAGTCAATGAGCCCAAACCTCATCTTACAAGATGTATTTAATGTTTCAGCAAAAAAAGAGAGTATTTTTGAAGTACATATGTTCAACAAAAACTTAAAGAAAAAAAATTAATTTGATTGCAAGTTCAGCTGTAATTTTTGACAGAGATCTATGTTTTGGTGCAATTTAACTCACCAGTAACCCGAGCTTCCAAGTTAATTTTGGCATTTACAGGGAGCTTAAAAAAAATTATTCTTATTGCTCTGTGTTCCTCCTTTCACCTCCCCATTTTGTTTTTATAAGGTTTCTATCCATGTCTTCCTTTTTTCTGCATCCACTCTTTGAAAGTCTTTAAAAGTCTTTTATTTAGAAATGGCAATGTCTTCACACAAGCCTGTTTACGTGTAGAAACACCACCATTATAATCTAAATGGATGCAGCACACAACTTTGTGGCTGGGTTAGCATTTAGTTCGACACCCCACAAAATTCCTGGACTATTGTAACTGAGAGCTTAAATGAAAAACAATTTATTTAAAAGTACAGTTTACATAATCATCACCTTGGTAACACTTTCACAGTTACAATTTATGGCCTTTTAAAAGGCTACTGTGGTTATTTCATGAAATATTATGCTCACAGCATGAAGAACTTGGCATGCTTGCCTTTAAAGTGAGTAACTTGACTGGTTTTGAAATTAAACTTTTGCCCTTGACATGGAATCACAGGCTGCTTGGTTACAATTTCACTAGACAAATTCATAATCCTATCAATACAGGCAAAAATTAGATTCATCATTTAACACGTTGTCCAGAGAAAATACTGAAGTACAGAGAAATATCTAAGGATCCACAAATCATTCTTCTAGTGTTACTCTAATACCTATCCAGATTTATAGCAGTACTTGTCCTCAGCTTCTACTACCTCTTTGATCCCCCTGCACTGAAGTCCTACCCTAACACCTATCCTGAGGCCACCCGACACTACCTTCTCTACCTGGCTGCTGAGTAGGACGCAAGTAGATGGAGCTTTGCATAGATTTACTAAGTGAGCATTTGCTGATTAAATGGTTGGCAGGTAACAAACCAAAATAAGTGTGGGTCTTGTGCAATAGCATCTACACCTGTAAAAACTGTAGTTTGGGTTTCCATCCCCTACTCTTTCACTGATTTTCAAAAGAAGCCTGTAAAAACTCAGCACTTCTATTTGCAAGTCTCTAGCCAGTTCACAGTTACTGGAGAAAACACAGTGCAACTGTGTTTTTTTCATATATGCTTTTCTTAAAGAAACTAGGCCAAAAATTGTTTACTTGTAAAAAGCACCCATAAGTTTAAGAGGAAGGGACTTTTCATAAGGAATAAATGACATAGAATAGAATTTAGAAGTGTCCTAAAACATCCCATTAGTGCTAAAATATTTTCATTGCAGCAATGCAAGTTTCTGGACAACACTGTATGCATGACTGTATGGTTCACAACCAACTTTGTACACAAATATATATGTGCATGTGCGTATTTTACATATTCCTCCATCAGACTCAATAATAAAACCAAAATATTAATCAAAGCTACTGAAATGATTTGCATGACTAACTCTACAGAATAAGAAAGCCTCCTGATAGTAATTATTCTTACTCATATTATCACTGTAACTATATATAAAATGCATAAATCTTAGGTAAATAATATTTGCCTTCATTCAAGTACATGCCTACTCCTGGTTTTATAAAATAAACTTCAGGAAATACAAGTAGTTTAAGGCTATCTAAGTTTCCAAAAAATTATTAAAAATAAATCATTTTAGATTCCTCACAGTAGGGTCGTATACCCTATACTGAACAGCTGCACCACCTTGTGGAGCAAAGAAGAAACAGATAAGTTTCAAACTAGTACTAAAATTGGTTTAAAAACTCAGTAACAGCATTTATTTCTTAAAACTCATTTGCACGTAATGGAACTTGGAGTTTACATAACATAAAAGATCAGTCACTACTGAAGAAAAAGTTAGGATTGCTGAATTACCTACCTTTTGATGATAACAAGATTTCAACTTTTCAACCATTTTAGAAGTTATTGTTAAATAAACCTTCTAGAGAAAATCTTCCAAGTTGTTTTTTGCTAAACTTCCAAATAAAACAGGCAAAACACATTTTAGGTTAAGAGAGAATCTGGTATTAAGTTTAGTAACAAACTGAGTGAAAAAATAAGTTTTGGTAACAAAATCAGATTTATTCTTACCAGAACATCATGCACTAAAGCTTGGTATGTCCAAGTATGATGTAGAGGAGTTGCTAAATCTATGTTTCTGTCAACAAGGACTAATAGGGGCCTTTGGAAGCTGAAAAGATGACACTGTATTAGTACTTCTTTAAACATGTTTAGAACACTGCAGTAACATCCTGAGTGGTATCAGTCACTTTCTAACATCATCTTTCAAGCTGAAAGCCAAACTGCCTAATGCACAGTTCCTCCAGCCTTCCACAATGCATCTGGGGCTAATCGCTGCCAGAAATTCCATGAATCACTTGTCTTAGTAATGATAAAAATATTATTTTATTTTATACTAAGTGAAATTACAAATGCATAAATACTGACTAGAAGTCAAAACACTAAACAGTGACTAGCCTTTTAGGTATCAACTAATATCTCTTTTGTGGGTACACATCTGAGGGCCAAACACCTGTTTGAGTGGGTATATTTGACCCTAATCCCCATTACGAACCTCAAATATAAAGTCTCTCAAGAGTTTTTAAATTCATTTTTCTCTTTGCTTGTATATGAAGTCCATAAAGAAAAAATTATGAACTTCTGAGATGCATTGTGGTAATTCCATCAATACTCAATTTTGTGGAAAAAGAATGCAGACATGCCTAAATGTCTTGGGTGATGGCTACATGAAAAATGTATAGTGAAGATAGGAAGGCTGTGAATTGACAGAACATTATTGCAACCATTTCCCTTAAGCACGTTAACCCTATAATAAATGTGATGAGTAAATCACAGTGTATTTGAACAAGAGTAAAAGCATGTTAATTCCATGCTCTGGATTTCTTTGCAGTCATTATTTTCACATAGATACATAATCTCACAAGCCTTAGTCATCTGATTCTGAAAACCAAACTAAAGATCTGAAGCCATTTAACTGGGTAAAGGTTCCATGTTTCCCTTTCCTTGAACTTTTACTTTCTGAAGGTAAAGATGCTATACTATCAGGAAAACAAGCCACCTCTGAAGGAAAAACTGGTTACAATTCAGTTCCCATGAAAGTGAGGAAGTTGGTATTTCACAGCTATTCTCTCTCCTAATACCTTTCAATCCCATTTCATTTTGCCACATTTGATGATTTTTGTGTTTTTTATCCAAATTCTGCTCTTAATTTGAGATAAAAATATGACAACTACTTTATATCCAGGTACGACATAATCACTGACTCCTTCAACTACAGTCTTCCCAAAACATCTCATCTCTTCATGTACAGTGTAACCTCCTGTAACACACTTTCCTAAGGCAGTCTGTGGGGTATCCAACAATCTGGGGGCAAGCATCCACAGCGTGTTTCCTCACCCCTCTTTCCCCTCAAAAGATTCAAATGGTCATGACTTAACACTCCTTAACTATCTAATTATCCCTGAGGTAGTCCTTAAGCACTCCTCCTCTGGTAGATGAGTTGAGAAAAACTTGCTTTTGATGTAACTACAACAGTTAACAGTGCTCCCAAATCAGCAATTGGATATTTCTTTCTAACGTACTAAGGGTTGCTAACAGATACGTTCAGACATCCAACTGCATATCATGCTCCTTTAATCTGAGTGTATGTGCAGGAGCTTGCTGAGTTTAGAGGTTGAACAAAATTACCTGGTTTGTTAAATCATTTTTGTCTCATTGTCCTAGGACTGCCCACTTACCAGCTATAGATTTCTCAAACTGTTTACACTAAGAGACTGGCAAATCAGCTTACGAGTATACAAATTCTTTTAATACAGAATTTGAATCGAATTCTTGTTAATACAGTTTTCAGTACAGTGGTGGCTTATCCTAATGAGATATTTCAAACAACTGAAATATGAAAAATAAAAATACATAGTTATTACTAAAACCATACCTGAACTGGCCAGCTCCAAGTGTGTCACCTGTAAAAAGACTGTTTCTGGCATCTCTTAGATTCTCTCTGAGCTTCTTATCTAATTTCTGAGGTGGGGGAAAAAAAACAAAACAGCTTTTAACAAACCAATGGTTCCCTAATTTCTTTATATGATCAACATTTAAAGATTTATTGTGCTGTTTTTGTAGTTTATAAATGTCTTAGCTGCAGGAAGTCTCAGTCCACTGTACAGGGCAAGAAAGAAATCTCTTCTACCTATTTTCTCCCTTCCAACACATGTATCTTTATCCAAGACTACATGGAAGATCTTGCCATTATGTCCACTAATCTTCTCCCAGGCAGTTAGCACCATTTCCCTAAACATGCGAACAGAAAGTACCAGTCGGAAGCACCAAGAGGGAACCACAGCAGAAGCAGCAAATCAGGCTGCCAGACACTGCCATGCCATTCCACAAAAATGAGATTACCCTCAATACGAATGTATGCACACTGAGTGCTTAGGTTTAATCAGCATTAAGGCTTCAATGGCAAAGAAATATGAGAAAAAATGGAAGAAATGAAGCACAGTGACTCCTCATGAAGACAGTGCTGGAGGGATTTTTACTTGTGATTTAGCTGGGTAATTTTATCCCTATCCGATGATCAATTTCAATGTCAGTTCAGTTTTGATACAGTAAAAATGCCTCTAGTTAGGGGGTTTCCCAGTATGATAGATAAAAATTTCTTACTAGGACACAGAGAAAAACCTGGTCCAGGCAGCTACTTTTTAAACTGTGCAGATATAGCTTAATGGGGAATGGTTACAATGACAGTAGATCTCTGCCCGGTATTGGGAAAAGTAGGCAAGGTGTTAGGAAAATTTTAAAACAATACTTATTTAGAAAATAGTTTCTTACCACTGCCACCATTTCAGCTGCAGTTCCTCTTGAGCATCTGATTATAGGAATAGCTCCTAATGAAAGACATATTGACTTCTACTTGCGTTATAATTTTCAGATCATAAATTAGTGTACTTTTCATAAAACAAAATTTTACTAACACTGTGAGATAACATTTTTCAAGCACATAATACAAACTTTTATTAAATTTGTCTCTTGCAGTCTATCTATGAAACAAAAAATACTATATAGAAATATTAAAGTTTTAGAGAAATAAATGAATACTTCATATAGGAATTTATGAGAAGTATAGTGTACACTAGAAAGATAGATAATGTACGTGGAGGGGACAAACTATCTCATACAGAAGCATTAAAAGTTAGTTTTCAAAAGGTTAGAAGTTCCTTGAAAACAGTAACAATAATTACTGTAACACCACCACCACAATATATATTACAACTCACTGCAAGGTAATGTTATTTTCAAAAGCACATTTTCCATTGGCTTTCAGGTTTCACAATCTTTAGCTAATATTTCTCACGTATCTATATCAATATGAAAGTTCCAATACCATAGAGTTTAAGTAATTGAATAAAAGAGACTTAACTTGTATCACACCAACCCTTGAAAGAACCCAATAGATCCAAGGGAAACTCTCTTGAACAGACTGTCTCATGGTGATCCCCAGCTCCCTCTGTGGGAATGCTAGCTCAGACTGACTGATTTCAGTGAGAACTTAAGATTAAATATCATCACTATGAAAAATGGATGCAGTAAGCATCAAGAAAACTCACAATAAAATAAGTAAATTTAATATAGTCTCCCTATTCCCTGAGTTATTTCAGCTAGACCTTTGCACAGTTTGTGAAGGTTTTTTCTTCTTTTTTTTTCTTTTTTTTTTTTTTTTTCTTTTCCTNTTTTTTTTTTTTTTTTTCTTTTCCAGAGCTACAAATCCAAACTCAAAGCACTATTGACCTTTGTTGCAAACTAGGATTTTGTCAAAACAGTGAATCCAAACCTTTGCATGTCAGTGTTTTTTCCATTGATATTGCAGCCTACGACTCAATTCCCAGGAAGATAAAGGACAGCCTTTATCTTCTTTTGCAGTGCTGTGCAGCAATAATTTGAGCATTAACCCACCCCGTGAACTATTACGGTTTCTGTCACAGATCTAATTCTACCTTTAATTTGCTATATGAAATCACTAAACTTCTAGGTATGTAATTGAATATGGATCTTTTCTAAAAGGAAAACATATGGAAAATATATTAAGAATTTGAAAACTTACCAAGTGTAACAAAAAAACAGAAGAGACTATCAACAATAGTGTCCATTATAGTTTCCATTTCTGTGTCTGTTATATCTGGTCGGTTAATGGCTAAAACAGTATGGAAAACAGTTAAGAATAAAGAAATTTATGCCACTTTAATACTGAGAAAGCGATACTCTTCTTACCTAATGTCAGTTAATAGCCAAGAGCTTTTGTTGCAGAAGAGATCAAATTGTAAAATGTCCCACTTAGCACAACCATTATTTTTTTCTCCCTTTTTTTTTTCTTTATTTGAGCAAAAGATTGAGAGAACTTAATTATTGCTCACTGTGTAAGGTCAAACACTACACAATCTCTTCCAATTATCTTGACAATATACACTAACTTCTGGACTGTGTTAGTATTATGTTATTAAATACTTCCTAGAAAATCACATTACGGAACAGAAATGGCCATCCATGTGGAAAACATTTTTCAGATATAACTCCTCGAGAATTATTTGTGTCATTCAAAGAGAATTACAGTATGCAGTTACTGATATTTAAAGATTCCAAATCCCACCTCTTGTAATTTTTTTAAAAATTTACTGTCAGTCTTTAGGTTAGAAATAATTTCCAAGTTCTAAAACATTTCATACTACAGAAAGAAAAGATTTCCCCCCCACATTTAGGTCAGAGCAAGAGACGAGGGTCAACACTTCTATAAAATAATTAACACTGAGAAGAATATAATAGTCAACAGGTCTCAAGTCAAGCACTATCTCAGGACTCATACCATAAATTCCATCCTTGTTTATTTTACCTTTAAAAATTTCTCACGTTATTACCTGTCATACTCTTTCTTCAGAAACGAACTTCAAAGCTCTGAATATTACTAAGCCTTCCATCCCAATTTTTTGCATGGGCAACCATAATAATGCTCTAACTTTATAGGTGCTTTTTTCTGCAGCTTTTGCTCTCTAAGAACTTTAGAGAGATGCATTACATTAGCAATTTCTATCATCAGCTATATAGTAAATCAAACTTTTTACTAGGCTGCTAAGATGACAGCAGCAATAGAAGTGTCCCCCTCAGTTTTTTTCTATTCTGAGTCCAAGTCTCTGAAATATCAGCACCAAGAAAGGTAGACTGTTCCCAATATCTGTATTTTTCTCACAAAGCTTTTAAATTAACTGGGGCTATCATTCTGTAGTTATGTCCAACTAATGGTCTCCCAGTTTACAAGGAGGAAATAATCTTATTTCTACTCCCTTGCTTTTCTCAATTTTAAAATTTAATTCCTTCCCTACTATTATGTTTAAGTTACTCATTTATGATGACCAGTAATCTGCATACTGTCAGTACCTTCTAATTTTGTGTAACATGCACATTTTACAAGCACATTCCTTTTTTTTTTTTGTGCCAACAATCAATACAAATATTCAGTATTAGAGCTCCTTAGGGTCAACCTTTGAGAAACTCCATTAATAATCCTTCAGTAAAATGTTCTCTCATGTTTTCTATATATTTTTCTCTCTCCACTGTAACATACTTATTGGAGTTGCACCTATTACATAAAAAGTAAGCTTAGATCTCCTACATTTTCTTGTTGTTTTACAAAATTGATCCAAATTTGGTAAAGAAGCATTCAAATAACATCAAACAGGATGCCAGGAACGTCAACTTTACACCACTATTACCCATTTACTCTTCCTTCTACACAGTCATAGAAAACCAGAACAGCCCAAGGGATTATCTAGTCTATCTTCTTGTCCAAAGATGAGTTAAACCCGTGTTATTCCTGTGTCTGAACGAATTCCCAAAGCTTCCAAGTCATGAAAATGTCAAAAAGTTTATAGGTAATCTATTCTAGTATTTCACTATCTTTAATGTTAGCAAATGCTCCTAATATCTGACCAGAAACTTTTTTATTGCAATTTAAACTCATCACTTTTTGTCCGTTACTACATGGACACAGAGAATGTGTTATCTCCTTCCTGTCTGTGAAAGCCTTTTACATAATTGAAGAATGTTATGCTTATTTGTCCTGACACTACCTCTCTGTAAATGCAGTCATATAGCTAGGAAACCAGGAAGCTGAAAATTACCCTTTTTTTGTTATATTTGTTCTTAGTTCATCCATTCAACTACACGCATGGCCACACATGGCCGTGCTGCTGCAAGAACAGCAGCTGTCTTTCATCATCATCAGATTTACATTGACCTATGTGCATCCAAGTAAATCAGAAATTAACTGTGTGACACTGTGTGTAGACACTGTGACTACACTAAAGTAATGAAGTGCTGCTGCTAAAAAAGGGCTATCTTGCCTCTGACTGACACACTTCTGCGGCTTCCCTTGCATTGGATTTGTAGATCACAAAAATGAGCTGGTATTTTCTGTAGAATGAGTCAACTGAACACTCTGCAGCTCCAAGATTACTGGTTCTGATGTAAAAGGAGGAGAAGATGAGGGAAACTAGAGACGAGGCAGCAAGACACCTGACCCTATAATAGCTAGCCATTTGAGTAAGAGGGGCAGGAGACACAGAGTGATAGTTTTCTGTTGATTTAGCGTATTGAATGGGTCAGGGGAGCATAAAAATCATATCAAGAGAGGAAGAAAACCATGTGGGTAATTATGGTTCATATGGTGTACATATGGTGACTTGAGCTGCCAAAGCTCCATAGCTGTAGAGGTAACTGACCTAAGCCAGCCACTTTGTCCTCCTGCTAGATTCCAAAAGAGATCCAACAGAAGTCTCAAGAAAAGAAGAAATGAGTTCCACAAGACTGACTTCACTTGCAACTGTGAGACTTTATAAAGAAGCTGACATGTTTGGCTCACATGATTGCAAAAGCCATCAGCATTTCTTATTTTCCAGAATGCCCTTTCCCAGATTTTTCCCTGCACTACTCTAGCCCCCTTTCCTAACCACCTCCCCTTGCACACCCTATTTTCATGTCTTGAATAAGATAAGAAGGTACCAATTGGTCACTGACGAAAAGATATAAGAAAATCTACCAGCTACTCATCTTTCTTGATTTGCATTCCTTACTGTAACTTTCCAACTGACCATTCACACAGAAACAAAATACTTAATTCCTTAAGAACTGCAGAAGGGATTATGACTAAATAGTGGTGTGTAAACACAGCAGCCACCTGCAGTGTCTATCTACATGTGTAAGCAGTATGAAATTTTTTCTCTATTATTCCACGTATAAAAAGCCTTACTATCCACATATGTCTATACTGCAGCTTTGCTTTACTAAATTTGCTATTTAAAAATACATAATTACTTTTCACTGTTACAACAGCCACGATGTAAAGATGATGAAATTAATATCTAAGTGCTGCTTCCTTCATGACTTTAAATGTCTCACATATGATCCTGAATTCTGAGCAGATCAAAGCAAAATAAAATAATTGCTTGGTATTAGCTACAACTTCAAAAGTAAATTTCAACTTTAGACATTCTAGTATAATTTTAACACAAATTTTACTTACCACGATATGAAACGAGTTCTTTGTTTTGGTTACACAACACAAACATGTCATCTTCTAAAGTAATAAAATTAAGATATTGATCAAATACCTAGAAATCAAGGATTAATGGTCAGAATAGCCCAGCGTGAAGCATAAGAAAAACCACTACCTGTGACTTGTTGCTACTTCTTTTCGAACCTTTTATAGAACTATCTATTAAAAGAAAGAAATGCAATACATAATGTATAAATTAAAAAGCCTGTGTAAGGATTGAGCGATAACACAAAACATTAGAGCATCTGAAAAGGGCTAAAAGAAAACTGTCCAACTTCCAGTATTTCTGTGGAAAAATTTTTTGTAGCCAACCATCATTGAAAAAACACATATGAAGGACATTATAAAATTAGATGTTTATTTTTTGTTAATACAAAGGACTACAACATAAACAGCTCTCAGGCAGGAGAGAGGAAAGAGGGCAATAGTTACATACTGAGAGATTATAGCTCACAAATACTAATTTTTCCGTAATATGCCTGTAGCTTCAAGAAAAATAATAAACTTCTCTATAGCGTAAACTGTTAATGGGACATCACAACAGAAAAAGAAAGTTAGTTCACAGGGCTACACCAATTTACTCCTGCTGAAGACCTCAGGCTTAAACAATACTAGTAGCTTTCCTTTCATTTCACAAGTTTCTTTCTGTCATGTCAGTAGTATTCCCTAACAGGAGTGAGGAAAAGTGAATGTATTTAAGTATATATGAAAATAATTAGCTAGTAATTTGCAGGTTTTGGTACAGGCATTCAAGAAAACTAAGAGGGTACATACCAGACACCTGTCTTCAAATCATAAAGGTATAGAAGTGTACTGAATAACAGCATGCATGTATGAAACATCCACCTCTACACTGCCTAAACGTCAGCTTCGAACGACAGCTGCACTCATAGGGCACTATTAGGAACTAATTTAGGAACTAAATTTGGAACTAAATTTAGGAACTAAAAAACCCACCCCATTACACATGCACTGGATTCACCCATTGAGCTGATGGGATTGGAATACTCTGAAACCACTGTATTTCTCTTCTCAGCATGCAGCAAAAAGGTCTTGCAGCATCTGGACTTCTGACAAATGTGAAGTACCGCACTAAGCTGCATTACTGAGATGACTGTAGATTCCCTTATTTCCTCAGTAAATCTATGTCTGACATTGAATCTAGCTAAACATTTATTTTGTTCATGGTTCAGTCAGAAAAGCTGTGCATGGCACTGAAATGGCCAAGCGAGAATGCAGTAACGCCCATACGAGTAGTATCTTTAACACCAGAGACTGGGGATCTTCTTACCTTAGCCACTTGAGCTACTGCATTTGCACCTATGGCAGCATTTGCAATATCTTCCAGTTTACTTCTTGAAATGGCAGAAATAAAGTTTAAAAAATATGATTCATAAAGCTGGTTCCGAAGATCCTAAAAGAAAGGAAAATCACAACCTTTTTCCTGAATAAGTACTAATATATTTTTGACTAATTAAAAAACATTCATACTTTTATGATGTAATGTTCCAATTATCCACAAACTAAGTTTTCAGAAGTTCTTCAGCCCTGTACGCAGTGTTTTGACTACATAACTAGATATAACCAACTTAACACACATCTGCAAAAACCAGGGAATTAAATTTAAGCTACCAGACAACAACTACAATTCCACACCTTATCACTGACCAAACCCACCTTTTGCTCTTCTTCCTTCCTGTGGTGTGAGAATGTGAAAAACTGAGGTTATCCTAGTTCAAAGCCACAGCTCAAAGCAGAGTCAAATAGACCAGGTGGCTTGGGATTGTGTCCAGCCACAGTTTGAACACCTCCACAGATGAAGACTCCACATCTCCACAGGCAATCTGCGCCAGTGTTTGGCCTATACTTCGATTTGTTCCCACAGCCTCCGTTTATAATTCCCCAAACTCTCTCTCCGAAACACAGAAGACATATTTACCCTTCTACTTTTTGGGAAATTGAAGCTTTGCATGTAAAAGTTTTGGGTGATATTTTATGACAAATATATAAAAAAAAAACTGAAGTAAAGGTGTTCAAACATGCATAAGAACTACATATAGAACAGTCCCTCCAGTGAGTGTAGGACTACTTCACGCAAGGTTGTGTCCACTCATTTGAAACATTAAGCATGCAAGTTACCTGGCACATTCTGTCAATATTTTCTTCTGTTGGCATTACAAAGTAAACAGCTGGAACATCTGGAATGGCATCCCGATCTGAATGCAAAAGTCTGAAAGGAAATAAAAACACATCTCTAACGTATTCCTCCTCTTATTTGCGTAAAATTATAAAAACTAAGGAAGTTATTTATTTTTACAGACACATTTAATTGCCTACAATTTCTTCCTGTATTTGGCTAGATTTTTAGCATGAACAAGACACAAAAAAATATCAAAAATAATATTTGTGTAATTTTTGGCCAAATACCTTAATAAACATCTCCGAACTTTATTCAAAGCTTGAGAAAAGGCTTCATGAATCTTCAAAAATGCATTAAACTAATCAGAGGAAGGTAAAATACTGCATCCACAAAGTTCATATACCAGTGATTAATTGTTGACACAGTAACAAAAACCCCACATATCTCATGCTATTAAACTTGCCTTTCCTGCTCAAAGGCAATGTGCTTACATGTTTCTCTCACATTTCTGTTGATATGTCAACATTTGAAACTGTGTTTCCATTTCTAGCCTTTGCTTAGGAAAAGCTAACAAACTTTTGGAAAAAAAAAAAAAAATTATCTTCAAAGTTTGTCTGGGACTATTACCGCAGCGAAAGCACGACAATGAGCTAAAGAAATGTAATCTGAGAAAGGGAAATGGCAAATCTCTTAAAATAATACTTAAATATTCCATATGTTTGACAAGAGACAATTAAATTCTAAAGGTAAAAAACAAGCAGAGAAAATGCACAGTCCCATGAAACAGTTTGTGCCAAAATAATTTTTAACATAGATGACTACAGAGGCATTTATACCGGAAAAAAAATGCCTATTGGCTGATTTTTATTTTTGAACAGGGGCCTCCTGTACGTAGTAAGAAATTCTACGGAACAGTGTTTGGAATTCTCTCTCTACTCCCTGATTCTGAATAATACCTTTGATTTTAGGAACAAGTCAGACAGAGTACAATCTTTGTTTTAGTAGTTATTTATTGAATGATTTTCAATGGTTTGTTCATGATTTTGGGGAATATGATATAAAGTTATTTCTTGAAAAGAAAAAATATCCCAATTTTTTAAAAGTACTTACAGATGCAAAGTGATCCCCATATCTCTCAGCTCTTTCACTGACAGCAATGGTGAGATTATGTCTTGGCCAAATCTGTCATAAATGAGAACCTGAAATAGAGACACATCTTCTTACAAAGTGCTGTAAAAAGTGGATACTCTAGAATACAGGATACGGTGGACACAGGAATTCAGGTCTAAGGAACTACTACTCTAAGCTGAAAAGTGCTAAACATTTATCAATTTACAACAAATCATTACTTGGTCATGGACTTCCATTTGTGCTTACTAATAAATACATCTTTAAAAAGAACATAGAGAAACTCAATGATAAAGGGTAATAAACCCATCACTTTCATCTCCTAAAAAATGTCTGTTAAGCAGGAATCTGCTGGCTGAAATTTGTTATTCTAAGTGCAGAATTTCTCTGACTGCATTTGCGAGGAAATGATGGAAGAAGCAGATGTAAAAAAAGGAACTAGTGAAAAAAGAGAACAGAATCAATGAAGAGATGGAATATATGCTTTGCAGTAGCAAAAACTTCTCATAAATTACAAGTTACTTTCTAAAGCTAATAAAGGTAGCTTGAACTCAGTTTGTTCTAAATTTAAGGCTGTTAATAGTTCTTCCCATTCTACAGGCTTCTTTCTGATTCTCTGAGTTCACTGGTAACGAATCCATGCAAGTTTCTGCCAACAGGTATCAATGAGACGTTTAAAAAATGTCTCCTGAGTTATTCATTAAAATATTGCCAAAAGAAACAGTCACTCATTGGGTCTTCAAGCAGCCAATATTTCAAATATGTATTTTTCTCAGCAATTCTGATACTAAATTCTGAATATTCATAACATAGGAAAAATTGTACAAGCTAATACATAGAGAAGATACTCAAGTTAGGTAAAATTTGAAACTCTGAACTTTTTTGAACACTACAAAATGCTCCTATGCCTGTTCAAATAGTTCTTACCTTCCATACTGGTTCTCCTGCGCTGTTTTTAACAGGAGGAATATTGAAGTTCAGCATACGTTTCAAAGCCACTGAAAAATAAAGCAGAATAATGCTTTATTCTCTTTACATTTCAACAAGAGCTTAAACAAACTAGCAGGGCTTTATTATACATTTCATTTCAGAGGAAAACCATCATAAAATATAAATGTAACAAGTCACATTTTCATTATTTTTATGCAGCTTTGACTGACAAGTAGCACACGTCAGCTAGAATTTATGGGCTGTGGAAGATACTGCAAAAGGCAAAGCAGCAAATCCCAAAACATGTACTTTTTGTACAAGTAGGAACTAGTTTGCTTTATTCCCCTAACTGCTCTTCCTACCCCACAGAAACAACACTATATACACAAAAAAAAACCTTTACACCTGACTAAAGCTGATACATTCTGAAACATTTTGAGAACTCATAGGAAGAAACTACTGCTTTAAGAGGTACAAAAATACCCCTAATTTGCAGTAGGAAAACTCTCTGAAACAGGAATGTGTTTTCATTTAACTTCCCACTCAACACAGAAACCAAAGCAGATTCCTTCACCTACCTCTACCTTATAGTAAGGAGTCCTTCCTCATTCATCTGCCACCTTTGACTAGCAGCAAAAGACTATTTGCATCAATGTAACTTAATGGCTACTGTCTTCAAACTCACAAACAAAATCATCACAAAGCTTTGCAAAGAGGAAAAACTTCCAGAAATCAGGGTAATGTGTATCACTTTGCTCCTAAGTGGAGAGCAGTAGGAAAAATTAACTTCTAACTCTTTGGCTGAGTGAAGCTTGTGAGCGTACTCAGTGCAGTTCCCTGGGGTTTACAATACCATAGGACAGATCAGGCTGGAGAGGACCTCAGGAGATCTTTAGTCCAGCCTCCTGCTCAAGTAGAGACAGCTGTGAGGCCAGATCAGGCTGCTCAGGACTCAACCCAAGTCTCCAGGGATGGAGGTGTCACAACCACAACTATGCAATCTGTGGCACTGACTGTCCTTGTGGTGAAAAAGTTTCTTCTTATAACCGGTTTGAATACCTTATTTCAATTTATGCCTGTTGTCCCTCACCCTCCTGCCATACACCACCATAAGGAGCCAAGCTCCAGCTTCTCCATGCCCTTCCCATAGGTACTGGGGAGCTGCTGTTAGGTCTGCCCTGAAGCTGCCTTTTCTCTAGACAGAACAAGCCCTAGACCTGCAGCCTCACCTCATAGTGCTCCAGCTTGCTTTCTCCTTCATATGATGAGAAACGTTTTCCAAGAGGATTCACTCCATGATTGACTCCAAAGTAACACAAAAGCCTAGGAGAATTTGTGTTGGTGAAGACTGAGGCAAAGAAGGCATTGGGTACCTCAGCCTCATCTGCATCCATCACTACTAAACGAGCCAATGATCTGGCATTTTTTCTTATTCATATTTTCGCCACTAATGTCACAGCAGAAGCTCTTCTCATTGCTCTTGACATTCGCTGCAAGTTTCAACTCCAGCTGAACTTTGGCTTTCCTAATGCTGTTCATCCATGCCCACACAACATTTCTGAAGTCTTTCTTCATAGTCTGTCCCTGCTTTCTCCTCCAGTGTACTCCTTTTCAAATGACATTACCAGCAACTTGACCATGGGAGGAACCAAGCTAGCAGTGAGTGCTAGATCTCCTGGACTCCAGCTGTCCACCTGCTGAATACTATTTTTTTGTTGTTGTTAGCACCACGGAGCGATCCTGAAAGCTAATTACAGACTGCTCCTGGAGCCTTCACTCCCTCACTGCCAGTGACACCTTCCATACACTTCAGGCACACAAACAATTTTGTATAAAGCTGCACAGTTATGTATTTTGGCACTACTGGATCTGACGCCACTGCTTTACAGAGTTTACCATTTAAATTAAAGCTTGTCATAATCTCTGCACTAAGAAAGACAGCAATCAGGCTAGCGGTGTCCTGTCACAATCATAACAAACATTCAGCAAGTCTTTAGTTTCTTTCTTTGTATTTATATTGCCATTTTATTTATGTTTAGATTGAATACTCTCTGGGGCAAGGATCAGGTTTTTACTGTGCTTGCACAAGGATATGCTTTGACCAGTTATGAACCAGGATAAAGGTCACAACAGATGGTGTGCATACATGGCAATATAAACTCTAAATGATAATAAATCTTTTCCTTTTTCTGAGTATCTTTTAGTTGTTCAACCTACCTCCTTGCAAACGACCTCCCCAATGGAAGACAACATGGGTTCAGTGGTAAAGGAATAGTGAAGTAATAAGGGTGAAGCAAAACAGAAAAGAATAAAGCTGTACTGAATAAGGGCTCTCACAGACAGTGAGCTTTATCAGAAAGGTAGCAAAGAGAAGAAAAGCAAAAGGCTGCAAAGGACCATCAAATAGCACTGTTAATGGTAGACTGCCACAGGAATAAGATTACATAAAGTTGACTTCTGGTACAAAAAAATGATGGAGAATATCAGTAAATACTCCAGGTCCACACAGACTCAGAGTGAGATTTTTAGGCAGATGATTTTAGACATTTCGTGTTAAATAAATGTACCCACAATCCTCTATAACATCAGAAAAATGCTGCAGCTATTAAGGAGAGGGTGACGAGATTACAGCTCAAACTACAGACAAAAACTTTGGCAAGCAAGGGAAGTAGAGGACTACGGAGTCGAGGATGCGTTCTATGCTAACGGAGCATGTCCAAATTGGTGGCTCTGGGTCCAGAAATCAGCATGAAAACAGAGAAGAGTCACTACGGACTCACAGCAACGCGAAAGGAGGGACTGAACAACCGACCCTTTACCCACAGAAAACCTCCTGCCTGATGAGCTGCAGCTGTTAATCCCGTACGCTCCGTTTCTCGAGGGTCCGCACACACTCCGGAGGCCTCTGTGTTGTCTGAACAGGAGCACGACAACAGACGCCTTGTTTTCGCACCACTAAACGGTATTTCCCGCTGCCCCTCGCCCCGGGCAGAAAGGAAGCTGAAACGGAGGGAGAGCACACCCCGCTCCCCACGGACACGGGGGATGGGCACCGCTCAAGCGCCGGGCCCGCGCAGGCCCCTCCCCGGGGGCCATTTCCACACCACGGTGGCACCTGCGGACACGTCCCAGGAGCCCGGGCCGGGCGCACCGACAGCCCCGTGCCCCACGGCG